>JAPSES010080781.1:0-13739 GCA_029822895.1 Maxillicosta whitleyi | reverse complement strand
ATGTTAAAAGGCCTTCAATGAATGAACAATAAAAGTTCCTTAAGATCTTCTCACTGACATCAAACAAGTTAAATCTCCTCATCAGATGGATTCTGTTTGCTCCTCTTAACCACAGATTCAGTATTGGCATCAAACCTGAGCTAACAATCAAAAATAGTGCCAAGATATTTGTATGAATCTACATTCTGAACATATTCAGCGTGGGTCACACTCACTTTTTGTTTGATTATTGTGTCTAAAATAAATGATTATGTCTTTAGTTTTTGAGACATTCAAGTTCAGATAATTGTCATCACACTAGCTGACAAAATTTGATAGGGAAGGACCATGATCGGACTCTGACCCCTGAAAGAATGATTAAAGGATGGTGTCATCAGAAAACTTCACAATAAACCTGTCCTCTAAATAAGGTCTACAGCTGTTAAGTGTACATGTTAAACAGAAGTGGAGACAATACACAACCTTGAGGTGAACCGGTGCTTGATAGTGTCCCCCTGGACATTTGGCCATTCACAAAAACTCAATTCAAGGGCAAAATATATGAAGGTCTTGTAGGTTCAATTAACAAAAACAAAATCCTAGGATGTCTAATAATTATTTCCATAGCTGTATTATTCTCTCATACGTATTTGTATCATATTTTTCAGTATTTATACCTATTATTGTTTTAGCAGTTTGTTTTCCTTTTTCTATAACCACATATTACAGTGGCAAAGCTGTCAGTTCTTTGTTGTTTAAAAGCCCTTTTAGAACGCCCTGCATAGGAGCATGGATGCTTACAGCGACCATACAAGAATCCTTGAAAATTCTTGGAAGAAAAGACTCAGTCCTTGGCTGGATTATGAATATTGGTACAGTTCTGGAAGCCCTGAAGGATCCTGCACTGACTGAAACACACATGTCAAAACAGCATCAAGACCTCTTCCAGGTTTTAGTTTTCACTGCTTGTTTGTCATGGTTGTATATATGTGATTTGTCCACCAGGGGGTGTTTTCAGAGGTTGTTGGTGGCAAGAAGAGGGGGTTCCAAGGAGAAGTAGAGGAAAGGCCAAAATCCAAAAAAAGCAGACAGGCGGGCAGAGATGAGGAACATTACATCCCCTACAAACCTAAAGACTTTAACTCTGAGAGAGGGTGAGTACACACATCAGACTCTGCTTTATTGTCATTCAATCATTAGACATGATCAGAATGGAATGCAGTTACCTTGGTAAGTAAAATATATCAGACCTAAATATAATAGAATAGAAACTACCATAAAACATAATGAAACAAAGCTCTGAATATGTATACATCTGAGCATCCTCAGCACACCCCCTGTTGCCTGTGTATTGGGGGTCAAAACATAGTAGTAAGTGAGACTGAAATGCTATAAAATAGTCAGTTTCAGATGTTTTTTTTTTGTCTTTTCTTTTTTTTTTTTTTACTGTTGTGTGCAGTATGTGGTATGACTTTTTAATTTTTTTTTGCTGCGTTTTACCAGGTTTGACTTTGTAACTGAACTGATAAAGAGCCCCAAAACAAGAACTACTGGGATGAAATTCATAGACTTCTTCAGTGTGTTAGTGTTATTTGAGTGTTGTTCATGGTAAACTTCCCAAATCTCATATTGATATACATTGCAATTGACTTATTTAGTAAAATCCTGTAAAACTTCAATTTCTCTTTTTTGTGTTTTCTTTTGTTATTCCACCCTCTTTTGACCCTAAAACACAATAAAGCAAAAGAACTGGAAAAAAAGATGAAGCACAAGCACTTACTCACAGTCGCTTTTATGACACATCTGCAGCTCAGAATGCCAAGCAGTCAGTTTCACTGAAATAATATCTCAGGGGTTAAAGGGTTAAGGTGGTGGTCCATGTACAGCATTAACAGTTTAAAGGTGGAAATAAAGTGACAATAGGGACTGTAATATAGCAGTATCATCATGACCTGTTATTAAAGTGCAAGGTGATCAGTATGTGGAGGGTGGAACAGTTCAGATGTCATCAAGTCAATTCTGTTATCATTCTACATACCTGAAGTAAACGAAACTGGACATGAATGCAGTGTTCACCTTGTATGTTCTATGTGGATTCAGATTGAGTCTAGGTGGAGAGGGCAGTGCTTTTGAACAGCAAGCCTCCTCTGCAGTTCTGGACCTGATGGGAGATGAAGGAGAACAGCTTAACCAACACAAAAAAATGATGAGATGGTAAAAAAAAAAAAGAAGTTACTCTTGTTTTATTTTGTCATTTCTTTGACACTTTCAGCATATGGCTGATGATTTTGGCATTGGAGACTATAATTTGCCTCTATCATATATTTATAGGGACCGCAAGAGGAAGCGCTTCGTCAAAGAAACAGGAAAGGAAGATCACAAGAAGATTAGAACAGAAAGTGGCCAGATTGTCGACAAGAAGAAGAAGAAGAACTTGTATCCTTTAAAGGGCATTTCTTTTTTGCATATTTGCCTTCTCTGTTCTGGGATTGTTTGTTTTCCACACTTTGTTCCACATTTTGTTTTTCTATATTTGTTTTGGTTTTGTTGTTTGGCCTTGACAAGCTTGCAGTTATGAAGAGTGGAAGAAAAAATACAAAGTGGATGATATGGGATCAGGTTCAGATGGAGAAACAGGAGGAGGGAGGAAACCAGGAGGTAGGAGGGCATCTTTAATCTGTACCTCAACTTGTATTACTGCACCTGTCAAATATGATAAATGGCCTTAGCACAGAAATAAAAAGCAGTCTGAGAGATAAACAGTGTTTGATTTGGTTCATTTAATTTTCTTTTTTGTCAGACACCTAGTCAGTTTTTCATACCTTTTTTGGATTAGTCTTTTGACTAAATTATCACAAATATCGCATTTTTGCCACTTGACTGCAACTTTAAGTCAACAAAATATTGTTGTGATTTAAGTATTTGGTCATTTTGTTGATTAAATTTACAGTATGGGGTCATGATAAATGGAATCATATTTACAGTACTACCCTATGCAATTATATAATCACAAAAGGCTGTAATTCACACAATGTCTGTTGTCTAGTGACATTTCGGAGACTTAACAGAGGATTAGTATGTAAAACATGCAAAATGGAAGTCACATTTTTGTTTTTGACTGAAGTCTTGTATTTGCCTAAGTTCCAAATCATACAGTGTTAGTTATGTTGGCTTTCTAGATTTCAGTGTTCCTGGGATCCTCCTTATTCAGACAGTCTGTGTGAGTTGTCAGCTTCCTTTAATGTGTTCACCTGCATGACTTTTTTTTCTCCTTCAAGGACTCACACAGTTCACAAAAGTATTGTTTTCCTTTTGTTGGAGGAGAACAGGAAATTTTACTAAATATTACTGTACCAAACCTCTTCTACTTGTCAGTTGTGTGTTAATATGGTGTTCTTTTGTTCATTTATCTGCTGTTTCTGCAGCAAAAAATTACTTGATATTTTCCAGTAAACTACTCAAGAATCTACTCAACTCTTCTACCATCACTTGGCAAAAAAAATTAAAGAAGTGGTGCCAGGCACAATAAACCCCACCCCTCGCACATATTGTAGCTTATTTTGCCATCGATCCAGCTGATGTATATGCATCTGATGTCAGCGTAGACAGACAGCATAGTGTTTATGATATAGGTCCATAGATGTTCAAGTTCAGCTTGCTGTGCATCAGTTGCATCCATGTGTCTCTCCCTACTCCCCACCTTCTCCCCCTCTTCCTGTCTCTCTCTCTTTTTTCTCATCCTTTACCCTCTCTCTTTAACCCCAACTGGTAAAGGCAGAAGGCCATCCTCCAGGAGTCAGGGTCTGCACGAGGTTTCTGCCTGTTAGTGTTTGCTCCTGGAGGATTCTGTTGGGTTTCTGTAAATTGGCTTCAGAGTCTAGATTTGACCAGCTCTACATGTAAAGTGTCATGAGATATATTATGATTTGGTGCTATATAAATAAAATTTGACTGATTGATTGATTGACAAATTTCAGCCATTATAAGTAAATGGAGAAAAAAAAAGGTTTTCAAAAATGTGAACGTTGACCTACTTTTCTCAAAATGTAATCATATATATTCTGGTTCACTGACAATATATTATAAACCCTATTTGGTATGAATTCAACCTATAGTTTTGCTGTGTTCAACAAAGAAACAAACTAAATCAAAAACAATACCCCTTGTAATAAATAACGGGGTATTTAAGATCACTATCAAGTTGGGGTGGGTATTGCCAACAACTTTGCGATATGATACATATCCCGATACAGGGGTCACTGGATTCTGTTCTGAAACATATCTTGATATATGTCTATCCTGGTACATGGTATTCAACACGATACGCATCCTGTTATTTTGGCCTATATTTTAGACAGTTTTTATACAGGGGGTATATTTAATTTTTTTTAACAAATTTATTCTAAAGAAGAAATGAACACTGATGGAAAATAAAAAAAATAATGTGTATTTGCTTTGTAGTCATTTATGTATTGTGTCTTCAATTAAGTGGATTTTCCATCTATTGCATCCCCAGGTCGCGGCCGTAGTCGAGGTCACCACGGCCCTCAGGCCAGAAGCTCTTCGGCTCCTCAGCACACCGCCGGTGGGCGCAGAATTCGCTCTGAGCTGAAGACAAGCCAACAGATTTTGAAGCAACGCAAGAAAAAGCAGAAGCACCAGTTCCTACAGAGTGGAGGCCTCAAGAAGCTCCGTACCAAGAACAAACAGTGGCTTGGGGAAGTTAAGAAGTCAGGGTTTGGACGAGGTGGACAGAAGAAGGGCAAGATGAGGAAGAAACTCTAAGGACACCAGAGATACATGGCACCTCATGGCTTACTGGACTTGATGTCTAAGACGGAGTATATTTACCATTTATACATTCTCATACCTGAATTTCATTGTCTAAGGAGAGTTAGATTCATACAGATTTATCTACATAAAAGCTTTTGTGTAATGAAATGTCTTTACATTGTAAACTAATGGATAAATACGGATACAAATGGCAATTTTCTGTGTCTTCATTTTCATTAGATAGACTGAAAACTAATTATTCAGGTGTTTTACTCATTATCAGAACAAGTAACTACTGTTAGTGACTGGATGTAAATACAAAGGGGCTTAAAAAATTGGGGAGAAAAGAACATAGCTTTGATATGGTTTAAATCGCATAGCCCTTAGTTTTATACTAATAGACTTAAAGGCTGGTATCAATGCTTGCAGAAATGTATTGACCTAGATGGAGCATAATAAACCGTTTTTTGCTACTGTCCTTTTTCCATATTTTTTTGACGCCACCTTGTACTCGGCAACTACTGGAAATAGTGTCTCTGAGGGAAAATAAGGACTTCTGTTTAATTCTCAGTTCCATTTATTGATGACTTTGCATTAAATATCCAGTGATTCAAATGCATTTTTAGGCATTTATTACCTAGGTGGAAATGTGCAGTTCAACACTTACCTGGTTCAAATATTAGTAAGTAATTAACTTCAGACATGCATAATGTATTTTCAGTGTAGACATATGCCCTGCGCATAAACACTGTGTCTTCCTTGTGGGTTTGGTGCAGGATGACAGCCCCCGTTTCCAAAGATGCTCTGTGGTATGAATGGCTGCACTGATGAAAAGGCCAGATTTCTGTTTAGAAGAAGCTCATGTAGTCTCACATCATGACAGAGGAGAACTGGTTTTAGATAAATATCTCCTGTTCTTGCAAGCAACAGTACCTTGTTCAGTTTGGACAAAATAGGATCTGGGCTCTGGTGCTTTAGTGATGACCCTTGCTGGTGTCTTCCAGCCCTTCCCCCATCCAGTTTAACTTCAACACTCTGACCGGGCTGCAGTGCAGGTAATGGTCTAGCTGATTGACACCTGTTCTAAAAGAAACAGTACGCAGCTTTAGTTTATTGGTCCTTTAGTCTCACAGCCTGGTACTTGACTCCAGTTGGATACAGCTGCTGGGGGAACCTTGGCACTGACGTCCTGATTTCACCACTGATCATAAGTTGAGCTGGGCTGTGACCTGTTGCAGTATTAGGAGTAGCTCTGCAGCAAGACAGGGGTCTGGTTGACTTGGAATCCTTTTAGCAATGGCAACATTCCTCTCTGCTGCGCTGTTTGCTTGTGGATAGTGTGGACTGGATGTAGTGTGTTAAAACTTGTAAAACTCACTGAACTGGTGAAACTCGGCTGAGGTAACCTGGGGACCATTAACTGTTACTAGTTCAAAAGGAATTCCCCATCTAGCAAACAGGCTATTGAGATCTGCAATAAGTTGGTTGCTGCTTGTTGTTGACAAATGGGAAATCTCCACGAAATGTGAATAATAGTCTGTTGCCACTAAGTACTACTTACCGTCTAGATCACATAAATCAGTGGCTATTTTCTGCCAAGCTACATACAATAGTGGTGTGGTTCTCAGTGGCTCTTTGCTTTGAGTAGGTTTATTTTTAATGCTAAAATCACATGTATTAACTAGCTCAGCAATGTCTTTACCAACTCCTAGCCCCCACACTGGCATGTTAGCTCTTTTACAACACTTAGTGAGTCCCTGGTGACCCGTGTGTTTCTGTGAGACTACAGTCTTTTTCATTGAAAAGGGAATAACGATATGATCATCATACATAACGAGTCTGACAGGTGGGCTCTGACCATGTGAAACTTAAGCAAAATGTGTGACAATTGAGATAAGTCTGAAGGCCAGACATTATTGGTGTAACAAATCACAGATTGAAGAATATCATCATTACTTGTTACTTCTCTTATCGCATTTAGTTTATCTTTTGTGATTGGTCTTGTTGCCATCACTGCCTGCACATAAGCTTTTACCTCATGGTCTGTGTCTGACATTGTACAGTCCTGTAGGGGGTTCCTAGATAAAGTGTCTGCAATGACGTGCTGCTTTTCTGGATCATGAACAGCTCCACACTGAACCTCATTAGATGCATCAGTAGTCTCTGACACCTAACAGGTGCTTTATCAAGGTCATATGAGTTTATCAGCGGGACCAGGGGTTTGCGATCTGTCTGTATGATAAACTTGTGGATACCTTGCAGGTATCTCCCAAAGCGCTCGTATGCCCAAACTCCAGCAAGGCATTCCTTCACTGCGTCTCGGTCAACGTCCGTGAGCAAAAGGCTACTGGTCAGAGTCCGTCTCCATGCTCTTGGTAGCGTGCACCTCCAAGACCATAGCTGCTTGCATCTACACTTACAACAGTTGACTAGGTTGCAATGTAAAATGTTAAATCAGGTGCTGTAGTTAGCATGTTTCTCACTTCCTTAAAGGCTTCCTCTTATGCCTCACCTCATGTCCACACTGTGTTGCTTCTCAGTAAGCAGTTTATGGAATGTATTACTGTGGAAAGGTCAGGGAGGAATTTCTGCAAATAGTTAATCATTCCAAACCTCTGTTGCAGTTCTCTTATGTTGGTTGGGCTGGAGAGCTCTGCGATGGCGCTGATTTTCTCAGTTTGGTGCCATCTTCTCCAATAATGTGTCCAAAGTAATGAATCTCAGATTTCCTGAAGTGACATTTGCTCTTGTTCAACTTCAGTCTGGGCAGCTTTGATAGTTTTCATCACAGGTTCTGATCATGATCATCCTTGTCTTTGCCATAGACCAGAATATCATAAATCACCACCACTGTGCCAACATGGTCCTTCAGAAGTGAACTCATTTTCTGCTGAAATATTTCTGGAGCAGAGGTTATGCCAAAGGGAAGGCGGCAGAAACAGAAGCAGACCACTGGTGCAATGAATGTCATACATTTCCTGCTGCTTTAATCAAGTGGGATTTGCCAAAACCAAGTATCTACAGTGGAGGACTTTAGCACCTGACAGTTTTGGTGCAATGTCTTCAAATGTGGACAGGATGAACCTTTCTCATTTCACTGCTTTATTCAGTTTGGTCAAATCTACACATATTTGTTGTTTCTTGTTCTTTTCAATAACAGGCACCATCGGAGTGCACCAGTCTGTGGCTTCCCTTACTTCCTCAATGATGCCTAAAGACTGCATCTGTGCTAGTTCTGCTTCAACTTGTGGCATTATTGGATATGGTATTTACACAATACTGACATAATACTGTATGGTTTAGCATCTGAACTAAGTTCAATCTTGACTGATTCACATTTCAACAGTCCAAATTCTCCAAAAACATCATCAAATGACTCAAGTCCATTTACGCATTAATCCCATTTTTATTGATGTCTTGCGTCCAAGCAGGTTGGTTGTGAATGGTCCTGACATTACATGAATCCAATACAGTTAAGTTTTCCCTTGTCTTTCACACTGAGTCATAACTTTGCCTTTACAAACCAACTGTACACCTCGGCTTGTGAATGATGATCTTGTTTTAACCAGGAGAGGGCGCCACTGCAGCTTTAACTATGTTTCCTAGTGTATGACTGTTGTATCCATTCGGAATGTCATGGTCCTGCTGTTGATGTGCAGATCCTCTTACCATTTGTCTTCAACATTATCATCTTCATCCATAATACCCCCATGCACTACCTTCACCACTGTCACAGTCATTAGTGTTCAGAGCATTGACAGTTTTAGTTTTACATCTTCAAAATGGACAGTTTTTTTTTGGATTTGCAACAGCGTTTGACTAAAGCAGGACATGCACCAAATTCGTGCTGTCTCCCACATTTTGTGGACACTTTTCTATGAGGTTTCTGTATCATATGTCTGTTTTGTTTACTGTCTAATTTTAACATCTCTTTTGTCAACCTGTTTTGTGTGCTTGAAGTTATAAGCATTTACAGCACTCACCTCCATACTTGTTGCCCTGGCAACAGAATTTTGTGTCTTAATTAACTCCGACTGCCATGCAATGCTTATAGCCTTTTCCAATGTGAAGAATGTTCAAGTTGTAATTTCTGTGACACTTCACTGTTGGCAATCCCTATCATACGATCCTGTATCTGTTCACCCTTGATTGTTCTGAAATCACAGTGCTCCACTAATTTATAAAACTAATTTCTAATGCCTCCACACTAGCGATCTCCCCTTGGAGCAGCGAACATCTATGGAAGCAGGCACGTTCATGTATAATATTCCTTCAAGGCACAAAATGTTCCTCAAACTTTTTCAAAACTTTCTCATAATAATTTTCAGTGTCTTCTGGGAACATAAAATAGGTGAATATTGGCTCTGACTGTTTGCCCCTAACATACCACAGTATATTAACTTGTGTGTCACCATCTTCATGGTCCTGCTTAGTTGCTATCCAATAATGGGAAAAACATTGTCTCCAGGTTGGCCCCACCAATGGCTGGGTAAAGTCAAACAATTGCGGAGCTTGAAACTTAGCCATATCGCTGCTTCAAACTTGTCCACTGGACGAAAGAGTTACTTCTGACGACCAAGTCATGAATTCACCAAAACATGTAAGTATGGTTTCTCTTATTTTAATAACACAACAATTAGCATGGATGAATGGCAGGAATCACATCACAATCATAGAAGTTTTAGTGTGTACTGTAAACATATAGAATTAAACAGTACCACAGTTCACTACTGGTATCTAGCGGATAGAATGTAAACAGAATTAAATCACATCACAGGAGGTAAATCAGGTTGGTGTAAAGTGCTCTGGAGCGATGGGATTCTCCCTGTAATTGTCTTCTTTACCTGTAGGTATTGAAGGAAATTTCCATTTCTTATTTCAAATGTTTCCAATAAGTTTGTATTTGTATATGTATATGTATTATCTTGGAGAAGGTGATGGAGGTGAGTGACACCTTTCTATGCCCATGTGCTGAGATAAAGAGGTATTTAATTGTTATTGTTTCAGAGGTTATGTCACCAAAACGTTGTGTAAAATACAAAATAATGTTTGATATGCATTTGATTTATGTTTAAATGATGGCGAATACAAAACTTAAACACATTATTAAATTACATTGTTGTAAATATTTGACACATTTTAGGGGAAGTGAAACATGTGGACATGAAATGTTGCCACAAAAAGAGAATCACCCAAAAGCAAGCAAGGAAGTTAATGCAGCCAAACAAATAAGAGAAACAAATAAAATCTTCGACAATTGATATAAATAACAAAGTTGACCCTGAAAAACAAAAATGGTTACTAATTCTAAGAATGGAATACAATAAATTAACAACTGATAGAGCAGAAAAAACTTCACTTTGGTTCAGCCAAGCTTTTTAGAATCAGGGAGAAAAGGCAGGCAAACTGTTAGCTTGGAGAATTAAAAAAATATATACTGAAAAAGCCATTAATGGCATAACTACACAATCACAAGAGATGTGAAACAGTCCTCAATATATTAACAATGCGTTCAAGGAATTTTATCAATCATTGTACAGACCAAAATGCTCCTCCACTTCTGCTTGTAGAGATACCTTTCTTAATTGTCTCCAGTTTAAAACACTCAGTGGAGGTTAAAGATAACCCCGACAAAGGCATAATGATGGAAGAGCCAAATAGCGGATTCTGCAGTAAATTCCAAATACATTTTGCGACATGCATTGTGGAAAGTGGAGCTCCATGCAGCTGCAGTAGCAATGCCAGCATGACTTACAGGCTCTGTTTGTAAACAAATGGATTGTTTATGGTTGAGTACACTTCAAAATTGTTCACTATAAGGGAAGAGATTCAGGCGCGTAATCACGGAAAGACCTATGGATTTGTGATACTTAGGGTATGACTCAGGTTTTACATAGGCTACTTGATGAAAAATTGGTGATGAAAGACATATGCTGCTTTAAAGCTCATAGGTATATTGGTGCCACCCTCCTTACTTCTCAATTTTCATCCATTTGGGATTATGTGCAGATGGTGGTTTTAAGGTTTGGGCTGAAAGGGAGGTGCAAAAAAATTGGAGACTTATATGTTCAGGGCAGGTGTGATACACAAGTAAAATCACAAGTATCCAAGTACCCTGCTGAGCAAAACTTCATATTTTAGGGATATGTCCAGATAGCTTTTCTGTCAACTCTATGGGTGTAATTCACACCTCCCTGTTAAAGTTGGCTTCAAAGGAACTCAAGTTCATTTCCTCCTTTGGTTTGGACCATTTTGACCGCTGTAAATACAATCACAAACTCTGGTGTGGCCCAAACAAGTGGACCGAGACCCAGCTGAGGAGATGGTCTGAGAGCGGTTCCTATCAAACCCTGGTGCGGTTCGTTTGAGGTGTGAAAGCAGCCTAACCTCCATCTGACCCAGATGCAAAAATTTTGGATTTGACAGGCTGGATCAATTTTACTGTTGTAGCTACAGAGCTTTAGCTTATGCAGCACTAACATTTTTGTGGTAACAATAAATTGATTTTGCATCTCCAAAAAGCCTACCTGTTTCATGTTCTGAACAGTAGACCTGTTGTTACTGTACCATGTTGGACCCTCCTGGTGTGAATAGTGTAAGACTGATCGACTTTGGTCTCCTGCAGGTCAGGAGGATGTGTGCTCTGTTTTGGAGAGAGACTGAAGTATCCCCGAACCAAATCACTGAACCAAATAGTGAGATCCACCACATGCTCACTCACAGGCCCCAACCCCAGGCCTGGCTCCAAGATGGAGCCCTGGTAACCCTCCGGGCCGGTTACCCAGACTTTCTTAGTCATGAGTGTTCTTCTGAACCGTTCATTTTCAGGCCCTTTGCATAAGACCAATCTGCCATGGGAGACCTTACAAGGGGCAAAATGCCTCCAACAGCATAGCTTCTAGGGTCATTAGGGGTCTGAAACTTCTACCCCATGATAAGGTGATGGTTCAAGGAGGAGTATTGGTCCAACCCACTGCAGGTCATATTCGGTTGTATGTGGCCTCTGAACTAAAATGAGTTTGACGTTCCTGTTCTCGATACCTCTCAGTCCTGCTTCTTAATGAGTTGAATTAAACTGCAGCTGCTTTTCTGGTTTGCTAGAAAGTGATGAAAGGAATTTCCAAGATGCCCTCCACCTTACTCAATGAGCATCTCTCCACCACAGCCCCCAGGGTATCCAGCTGCTCTCCAAAAACAGAAACTATTTTTTTTTCACTACTTTGGCTTTTCGTGACCTTTTGTCTGACACTACCTCTCTAGACTTCCTTTCATTCTTTGTCAATTCATCAACAAAGCTACAAAACAATTACCTTAAGCTTCCAAACTTCCAAAATTACCAACACCAGCCTTTTTGAACACTTTGTCATCTGTTATTCTGCTTAATTTGCTCTACTTTTATCATTTATTTTATTTATCACCCCACCCCCTGAATGCAAGGGGTATTGTTTTTGGTTCAGTGTGATGGTTAACACTTCAGCAGCCAAACTATTGGTTGAATTCATACCAAATTGAGGTTACAGTTTGCCAGTGATCCAGAATAGATCTGATTACATTTTGGGAAGTAAAAGTTCCAATTTTTTCATGAATAATCCCCCCCCCATTTACATGTAATGGGCGAAATTTCCAATATCTATAAAAACATAAAATTTGTGGTAATTTACTTCAAACACACACACATATATAGAGGCAATTGATATGCTAACATCAGTTGGATCAATGCCAAAATAAATTCCAATACATGCGAGGGCCAGGGCTTGTTGTGCTTGACACCACTTGTTTATCATTTATATTTACTTTTGTCATATATTTTATACACTTCATAAAATGAATACATACAGTTTTTGTACTTCTATGTAATTAGTGGAAATAGATGAATAGTAATAGTAAATATAAATAAATTGTCTCTGTTACTTAGACAGAATCTTGACATGGCCCCACACCTCACTCTTAAAGGGTTATTATTAAATTAAGCAGAAGTTTTGTCACTGGGACTACATTCAATCTACGTTCCTACCCTCACCAATATGGAGGCTTATAGTTACCATAATCCAAATGGAAATGCATTTTCAGAAATGCTTTTTCATTTTAGGAGTGTGGCTGCATTATATAAAAAATAAATAAAAAATAAATAAATAAATAAAATTCTTAAAAAATCATCCATTCTGCAATTTCATTTTCTTATTAGTGACTGCTCATTCTTTGACTTTCAAATTAAAAAGAAAAATACATTTGAGATTTCATTTTTCAAACCAGCACCAACAAATAGTTGCCAAAATTAAATTTGAAATCTAAATTTTGAAAATGAAAATACATTTTCAGAAATGCCTTTTCATTTTAAAAACGTGGCTGCATTATTTGACTCATAAATAAAGTCATTCTAAGTCATCCAATGTGCGTTTTCATTTCCTTATTCATGTAGCACATTTCATGACACTAATCAAAACAAAAACCTGAGGACAAAGCTTTTTCATTTTCACGATCTACCCTGCAAAAAAGGTACCACAACTCGAAAATGAAATCGCAATCGCCAAGTAACCAGCGCATGAAGATGACGTCAGGACCTCACCTCAGATATCACAATACATCCATATACACCTATGGTCACGAGCTTTGGGTAGTGACTGAAAGAATGAGATTGTGAATACAAGCGGCCAAAATGAGCTTTCTCCCAGGGGTGGAAAGTAATGAATTACATTTACTCACGTTACTGTAATTGAGTACTTTTTATGAGCAAAATTCTCAAATTTTAAAAAGCTTTGCACCGAACTGCACCGAGACCCCCCCCCCTCAGTCGCTGCGCTCCCTCACACCACTCTAAAATAAAATCCTAGGTAGAACATGGAGGAGGAACAGTCAGAACTGGAAGACGCAAACTCTGGAGAAGAAATCCAAAACAAAAACCCTTGGCCCAACTTTATTCATGACTCATCCTTTTTTTGCATTAAATAAATGAAAGTAACTAAGTAACTTGTACTCAAATTACATTT
>JAPSES010080758.1:0-26280 GCA_029822895.1 Maxillicosta whitleyi | reverse complement strand
CATAAAACTTGTTCTGTACTAAATCCACACACTTGTGGATTTTATAATTAAATATCATACTAAACAAACTTTTAGACTGAACTATTAATACCCACGTGGGAGCTACATGTGAGTTTGTTAACAAACACGGTCTATATTTTAACAGTTGTGTCTTTACTATTATGGTCACACACACACACACACACACACACACACAGATGCTATGATACCTTCCACTGTTGTGATATAGATGTTTGTTAATCAACACAAAATGAGAAATGTTAAAATACAAAACCTTTTTATTGTTTTGCAGAATTGAAAAAAATAACCTAAGGGTTAGATGAGAACAATGCTGATTTTAGAACCACTTTCATTTATTTTGTTGCATTGTTCTTTTGTTGTTGTTTTTTTAATTTCACTCAAGAAAATCATTTTCTCACATCTGCTCGCAATCTATTTTTCTATTAAATGTTATCACTCTAGTACCGACCGATTCTTTTCTCTCGTAGGGTGATAAAGAGCCACTATATTCCACGAATGAAACGACTAATCTTGGGAATGTGTACGATCCCTGTTTTCTTTTGCCTCTGTTCAGCGCTATACTGCGGCCAGGTGAGCATATTTCACTGCTATTGATGAAGCTCACGACCAGCAATAAGTCAGCGACACTAACATCTGTTCAATTTTTCTAACATTTCGTGACAGAATGCGTGATCGACTGTCTCAAGTTTGTGTCCAGCCATGCCCTCGGTGTAACCGTGATGGCTTTAAGTAGTTATGACCCGAAACTGAGAGCGGCGGCCTACCATGTGCTGAGCAGCTTCTACCACCACCTGGAAGGTGCACGGTTGAAAGAGAAGAGACAGGTAAGGTGATGGGAACCGGGGGGGGGGGGGGGGGTTGCAGAAATTTTTCAGAGACACAGATGAGCCCTTTTTTGTCAAACAGCTGCTGTACTTGATGGACACTGTGAAGAACGGAGTTCGGCAGAAGAATCAAAGAGTTCCTTTTGTTTTAACCACTTACATTTCTAAAGTGGCTCAGCTGATGCTCAAACCTGGTGCGTAAATCTGAAAGTATTTATTAAGTCAATCCTTAATCAGTGTCATTTGCCCTATGATGTTTAACATTTAAGTTGCATTAATATTTTTATATGCTTTGTGTGTTGAATAGAATAGAATACAATCTGTTACAGAAACAATGAAAATCAGTTTATAAGCTCTGCTCTGTTTAGCAGCTAAAACAAGTGCAAAAAGGAGTAAAAATATCATATAGGTATGTGCAAAAACTCCAGAATAACATATTTAGTAAGTAAAGTTTGTTTATATAGTACCTTTCACAGACAAGGGGCGTCACAAAATGCTTCACAAAGGGTCAATAAAATGCAAATAAAAACACAGTCATAAAAGGAACACATTAAAAATAGCATGATGGTTATAAAACAACCCCTAGTAGACTCTGGATTAAAATGCTTGGAGGAACAGGTGGGTTTTAAGATTTCTTTTAAAAGCATCGACAGAGTCTAAAGTACGTAGTGCCAGTGGAAGCTCATTCCAGTTATTAAATTCACATGCTTCTAAAGTATAGCTAGAACTACTGAAATATACAAAAGCTAATTCTATACTACAGATGAGAAATATGTACAACAAATACGGATATGTAGATGTAATATATGATATGTACAAGGTAGATTAAGAAAAAAAAAAAAAACACCCTCATGAGCCATGTGTTTATTTCATCGAAATGTAATCAATAAAGTGTTCTATTTTTTTTCCTATATCTGACCTTTTTTCCCTCCTTCTTTTTAATTTCCCAGAGGACCACATGTATGTCGTGATAAATAGGTTTCTGCTGTCCCACCAGAGTTTGGATTTCAGGAGGGTTCCCGAGTTCTTCAAGCTTTTTTATGGCTTTGACTTGGAGGTAAGATGTTCTACAAAAGTGTGCAAAAACAGTTTTTGTTTTTCTGTTCTAAATCAGACCTGGTGTCCCTGAGTAAATAAATGACTGTCCAAACAGCGCCTGTGTAAACAACATTCAACCTTCATTTGTGTTTTTCTCAGCTCAAATTTAGCAAGACTAGTGTTTTATGTTTCTTTAAAGGGGGTCAGCTGTGGGAGGATTGACAGTGTGTTTTTTTTTTCCACAGCACAAGTTGGAACGTGAATGGATCTTGAGCGTGTTGGAGGAAGGCGTTAGTGATGGACACTGCTTTGAACTATGTGATCAGCAGGGGATCTTCCAGAGCCTTCTGGCTTTCAGCAGCAGCCCCCTGTGTGATGATCACACTCAGGTACACACTGCTGGCATCAAAATGGTAAAATACATGACAAAAAAAGAGACTTTAAACACACCAGTATAAACAAAGTAATGAGGAAAGTCAAGAACACTTAATAGTTATGTAGCATGTAATGAACTCAAGCTAAGTGATATAAAATATACTTCATCAGGATGAGAATGAAAAATTCCTCCCTGTGATATGCATTTATTTATTTTTTATTTTTTTGTCTCCAATAGGCCCACATTATCAGGGTGTTGTGTCGTGCTGCTGGTGGGGCCAAAGCATCTTACAACCTGACCAAGAGCTGTGGGCTGTTAACCTGGATGATTCAGGTGGTTGAAAAAAGGTTAGCATGCAATTAAAATCCAGTCATTATTCAAGGTGTTTGTGCAGATTGAAGTGCTTTTTTCCAGTTCTTGAGAAGTGTGGAATTTTGTGTGAAAGTCTTAATAAAGTACAGAAAAATGTTTAATTTTAGAGGATACTCAAAGGCGCATAATCTTGTAAGATAAGAATATGATACACGAAGTAAACATTTAAAAAATGTGATTTAGTTTTGCAAACCAATCAGTACTGGAATGGTATCTAATCAGAGTTCGTGTAGCCTTTGTGTTCAGCTTAAGGAGGTCTGAATGTGTCTGAATTTGGAAAGTAAACATTAGATTTCTTAGCAAACTACCATGCGTGTAGAAGACATCCAGGTTAAAAAAAAGAGTATTTATTTTGTTGGAATCTGGACAAAGCAACCAACCTGTGAAATGAAGGCTACATGAAGACCACAGTTGTAACATTATTGAAATTGACTGTGTAAGAACTTCAGCAGATAATGCAAGCTGATTAACAGAAAAAATTACGTGGATAACATTCATTTTAATTGTATCATGAAAATGCAAAGGTCATACACCCATGATGATGATGTGTACATTTAGCACTTTGTACAGTAATGTAGGCACAGAAGTATAAAAGTACATAAAGTCAAGATCTTGGGGGAAAAAGTATATGAGTTTTGAAAAAGTCTGGAATTTTATTTGCATAAAGAAGCAGCCCTGTGTTATTTTTTTTATATCAATCCTATTACTACAGTAATGTACAATAACCATATACTTCTGTAAAAACTGATGCTTTGTGCCTTTCAGGAAACTCGACCAGCATCTGCTCGGTGCAATAATAGACCTGCTTCATGTACTGTGGTTTACGAATCTCGGGCAGAAGGACAAACAGCTGGATGAAGTCAAGCCCTCCTCATCTATAGAGGAAAAACCCCTGAAGTCACTCAAGTGTCTCCCACTCCCACTCATCGCTGAGTTCCTGTGTGTGGCGGCAACTATCAGTAGACACCTCAGGTAACTGGTCATTAAGTTGGTCTCCATTGGTCGAAACATCCACTAACAGTGCATATAACATGTCCTCCGTGTTCTGGCCAAGTATGAGTCAGTGTCTGTTTATTTTTCCTTTCAGATCTGGGGTCAGAACCAGTCATCTCACCCTGTTTCTACAGACTTTCTCCTCAGCGCTGAAACATTATGTAAAAGCTCTCGGCGTCCACAGACACTCTGACAGGTTTACACTTCATCTTCAGCCACTGTCCTGTAGCGAAGTCCTCGCTTTACTCTTCTGCTGGGCCTCCCTGTCTCGCGATACAGCACTAATTACTCAGATACAAACCTTGTCTGAAAAACATAAACTGAAGGAGTTTGGTGAGTGTTTGTTACTTGTGTCCTTCAACTGTTCCTTCAGATCGCTCACATTTTCTCATATTTCAATTATGCTTTACTAGTTATGCAATAATCGAAAAGTCATTATTCAAATTGGCATTTTGTCACCGTTCCCGTTGGCGTGTACATTTAGTTAACCAGGAAATCCCATTTTGCAAGAGCATTGACGCAGTATCCCACTCAACATGAATCACACTAAACAAATACTGTCATAGGAGATGATCAATGTAATATAAACACCTCATGGAAATGAAAATCTTTATGTCCACATTCAGTATGGTGGGTAATAAGAAGTAGAGCGCTAATTGTCAGAATATTTGTATTTTTGTCAGAAGTGTTTTTAGTGTGACATGGTGCAACTAATGAAATCAGCCTGAACTTCAACCAAACTTGAATATGAAAACCCAAATTAAACCTCACAACATAAATCACATACTCTGCTGTGAATAGTTAATATACAGACAATAGTAAGGAAAACATCATGTAGCCTACATTGAAATAGTGTTTGAAGTTTGACATTTAACTCATAACGACCCACTGCTACTTTAGTGGTGGTTCCAAAATGAATTTTCTCAATTTTTAACCTTTGAGTGATTTATTGTCATTTATTCAAATATTATGCTCTGTATTTAGTATATTTTCAATGAAAATTAAGGTTTTTTTTCCTACATTTTCATTTACTGATCATGTAGATGTTCATAAAAACTCAGATTAAAGTTGGGGGGGTGTCAAACAGAGGGAAAAAAAACAATTATTTACATATACTAATAGGATTAGTGGATCACCAGGTATTAAACCTTTTATATCAGTAGAAGATTTTGGTCTCCAGTGGATGTTTGGGGTCTTTATGGGTTAATTCATTTTATACTACACAGGATGGGTGTATATACTACTTGCAAATGTGCACTTTTATGAAGAGTAACAGTTCTCCTCATCTTTGTTCCTAGGAATTGGAAAAGACAAGGTCCGGGGTAAAGGTTCCTTCCAGGCTCGCGCACGCAAAGAGAAACTGTCAGAGGAAATGGAAACGGACAAAGAAGAGGAGCATCTCCTGAGAGAAAGTAGATCTTACCTGAGTGATATCTTTGTGCACTGGGAGCCTGTGTTTCCCATCAGTGAAAACCAGTCAGCTCAGCCCAGTCAGTTGGGTACCGATACTGCACACTTACTTGCCAAGTGGTCTCTCCGCTGCTTGTTGGAGAGCTCATATGATGAAAGCAGAACACGAGACTTTGTGCACTGGGTTGCAAAGGCTGTGGTACAACACAGAGAAATCGTGGATGCAGTGTTGCTCGACTCCGTTATGAAAGCAGATCTCCTCAGACTCTATCATCAAGCCTTTGAAACTCAGCTCAACTCCAGCATCTCAGCAAGGGCAGATACCTTGAGGCTGTTTACCAGCATCATGATGCGCTTACTGGAAACCCAGGGCCACCTCCCAGAGGGGCATCAGATGGTGGTCTCTGCTTGCCTGCCAGAAGTAGTCAGTGATCATTGTAGACAAGGTAAGACCGTCTGCTGCTGCCTATATGCATGAAATAAACAAGAACTCCAACTACAGTTATGGACAGGAAGAATTACTTTGAAAACTGGTCTGTATGAAGATGAAATATATTGCATTACATTACAGTAAATAATAGTATAAAGATGTAAAATGCATGTTGAATGGTAAGTGTGGTAGTAGCTGAAGAAAATAAGTAATTAGTGTAAGAACTTGAAGATTTGTTTTTCCATATTGTTGCTTTTTTTCTACTCAGATTAATGAAAGGAAAAACCTGACAAGTATACCATGGTTGTTTTCTTATTAGGTGTACTTTAATCCATTCCATAGTTAATACAAGATGTTTGTCTGTTGGAAAAAGCATTTTGAAAGCATGTACTGCAATGTCCCTTGTGTTCTCATTTCCAGAGGCAGGGCTGTTTCTGTCGTCACTGTACATCCATGAGTTGTGGAGCGGAGTCGAATCCCCTGAACTCTTCCTGTCTCACGTCAACTTAGTGACCAGAGTCAAGTGTAAAAAACAGAAAAGATCCAAATCATCGCTGTCTGACGCTGCCATCAGAGCCATCTGCAATGATATCACAATGAAAAGATAAACTCAACATTGGAACATCTCTGTGTCTGTTGAGAAAGATTGTATTACATATGGTTTGTATTCTCTCTTGCTATACTAAAGATATTTTGTTAACATGTGTGATTATTCATCAGAAAAGGTGGAATTGTACAAAAAAAATTCAAATAAAAAAAATTTAAAATCATGCTTCCAGTGTGCCTATTTTTTTTTTTTTTTTTACCTGTGTCCTCAAAAAAAACAAAAATACTCTTTTTGTCCTCTTTTACTACAAGGCCAGAGTCCAGAACAAGATCATGCTTACATAACATTTTGTTTTGTACTAAATGTAGCATTGCACTTGGAATGGACAGAGTGCAACAGAATAAAAGCTACTATAAGACATTGTAACATTACACATTAAACCTCTGATTTACAGTTTTTTTCTGTTTTACTTACATATTTATCCTTCTGATTTTTAAAGTTGTAGCAGTCACCTCAATTGTAATGTTTCTTCTCATCCATAAAAGACTGCTCAGTCAGACACCGCCTTGGATCAGGCAAACGAAATTCTGGGATTTTCTTTGTGTTTGGATCTTTGACTCCTGCAATAATAAGATTTGTGTTTTAAATAAATGTCAAATAAAATTTACCATTTATACATAAATCATTGTTTATCAAACGCGCATCTCTCCACTTATTTTCAAGACAAAACATGCAAATATCGTCACACTACTTACCTCAAAAAGTTTCCACTTTGAGACATTAGATTCAAACCAAGAAACAGGAATCCCACAAAAGCAGCCAGAGTTATCCAAAATATTATAACAATTGAGTCTGAAAATAGAGAAAGTCTCATTTTATCATGAATCACAAGAGGGAAAAACCATAAAAATACTTAAAATAGAAGAACTTACATTTATTGTATTTAAGCTTACTTGCATCCACATTTGGAGGGTCAAGATAATCATAATAATACTCCCACTCATAGGAAACAGCACTTGTAGTGTTCTTCATTATTTCTAGAGTCTGGTATAAACCAGGGCTGTTTGAAAAGTTGGTCCTATAGATTTCAGGAAGCATATGGAAAAGACCCCTGCAGCTTTAGTCCACTTTCATGTTTGTCTGCTGGATTTCAGTGGCGCCTCTGAAGTTCTGCTAAATATATACAGGAATTCAACATGTAGTGTGCATATTTGACCACAAGGGTGCACTACTACCGTTATTATTATTATTATTATTATTATTATTAATAATCTGAGTTTTCAAAATAAAATGTAGATTTAGAAAATACAGTCAAAAGCAGTCATAGCACCTTGTTGCATGTTTGTTTTTTAGGCAAACGTATGGTAAATTGAAATCAAGGAATCACAGATATAATAAATCACAATATATTACTGTGGAAAACAGTGAAGGTAAATAATCTTTTCTCACATTGTTATTATTCTATAATAATAATAGTAATAATTTTACTGGATAATAAGGAAATCAGCGTTACGCGTTGACGTCAGACGCCGACGTACGTACGTCCATGGGTGGACCCAACCAGGGCAGGCGTTTCTTAGCTTAGCTCCAGTTAGGTATGTACTCTTATCGGAATCAGGGCTTAATCCGCGCATTTCGACGGTGTTAGTCGATGTATTCTTGGGTAAATAAGTGCATATGGTTATGATTTGGGAGAGTAACTGAACAGATACAACTGAGAGTAGTGTTTCCTGTCACAAGAAATTATCATGGAAGCAGTGAACGCGTTTAACATGGAGGTAAAGTTTGCCTGCATTTACACAACATTTAGCTACAGCTCGACCTTAAAGCTAATGCTAATCAACGTCATTTTTATTACTGTTAAGTGACATTATTCGTATTTTTACAATTGCATGCTTAGTGGCAAACAACAGTCTTTACTTTTACATTTTCTACTAAGCATTAATTTGAAGGGTTTCATTTGATATAACAAAGTTCAACGTTTAGTCTCAGTAGGCCTCGAATGTAGCTAACGCTAACTCCTTGCTAATGGTAAATTGTTGTTATTCCACTAACCGTCATAACGCAATATGTGGTCAAAGCACGAACTTCAACATCGTAGTAGGCTTACATCCATCATAATAGATGTTGGTCGTGTGTTTTGTGCCATACATACAATCTAGACGTACCACTAATCGGGCATGTGCACTTACAAGCATGTTTAACCGACTTGGCTTAAACATAGCATTTACTGCAGTGCATTTAATGTTGTTGTTTTTTTTTTTTTGACCAGTCAGGTTCATAGTTTCACTTGTGGTTCACATCTGACGCAGCAACAATTTATGTGTAAAAGGAAGTGTCTCCCCTCTAGAGGTTTTTTTTTTGCAGAATTTGTACTCCTAGTCTGATAGATGTTTTGAGAGCTAAGTAATAGAAAATCTCAATATTTTTACCACTAAAATTTATATCAGTATTCTTTGGGTTACATTTGTAGACATATTTTGTCAGTTTGTATTGGCGATGGTGTCATGGCAGAAACGTGTAAGAAACTCAGTTAAGTTGTTACTGTTGTCACAAACCAAAATGGTGACGTTATAATATGAATATTTCAGTAATTGAAGCACTGCTTGATAGACAAAAGTACAACTCTGGTTTAAAGTTGTGGTCAGTTTTAATTTTTTTCTTCACATCCTTCTAAGACTGAAAGTAAGTACTTTCACCTCAAGCAGAAAATGTGACTTTATAAAAGAATGTTCTTATCATTTGTGTAGTCAGTTATTTAATCATCAAAACAACTTATATACATCGTAAGAGTTATGTTGTTATATCTATATATTTTTTTTTTCTATTTGAGAAGTTGGTGTGGATAAAATGTTTTCCAAATTATCAGTAGCAGCTGGACTTGGCTCTTACAGTGTCCAGTAGGCTTCACAGCTGGAATTACAAATGTGGAAGAAAACCAAGTTTGATTTATTTTTAACTTTGTTATTCAGGGGATATTTACGCGTATTCTACTTTGCCTGATATGTTAATTGACATTGTAATAAATCAAATACTAAATTTCTAACAGCCGTTTTAATTTAGGGTTGATATTGGACAGTTAATTGTCTGCCAGGTCTTTCCTGTTCCAAACTAATATTATTATATTGACTTTTAAGAATCCATAAGGAGTGACCTCTGGTGAAAATCATATTTAATGCAAAGAACCACAAATTGTAATTAGTTTTTTAAAATAAGGAGTATTGCCATATCCTCTATGGAGGTTCACTTGACGACAACCAAACACATAATAGGTTTTCAGACTTATCTAGTCTTTTGTGAAGAGGGATAACCTATATCTACATATGAGTAATAGCCTGTAAGGTCATGTAGAGGTTGACGCTGTTTCCTGTTATATTTACTTATTGTATAGTTTTGTGGGAAAAATGTCCCTCTACTATTAGTTTAGATGATGGATTTTAGCCCTTTTTTTTAATGAGCAGTACACAACACACTTTCCAATGTCATTGCATATATTTTATATTCTTGTACAATGACCTGAAATACCTATTTTTTTAATACCCATCAGCTTTTCTCCATGATTGATATGAAGCCTCCAATATCCAGAGCAAAGATGATGTCTGTGACAAAATCAGCTATCAAAGCTATCAAGGTAAATCGTTTTACTGTCGCATTAATGTCGATTTAATTATAAATCTAAAAAAAAAAAAATCCCAAGAATTGAAAATATGTATCCTCCTCACACAGCTTTTAAGAGCTGGCATATGTTCTAATCCTGTAATGAAAATTTGACAGGTGAATAATGCCTGTAAGTGGATGCCTGCTGGCTGTGAAGCATTGTGATATTTACTTTAACAATTGTTGGCTTATGAAATACATGGTACATTTTTTTCATTGCTATTCTAAACAGACAATGGCATTTATGTATGAGTAAAGTATTATAAAATATATTCTGACTATATTCTAATATATTCTGGTATTTTTGTTTTTTAGCTTTACAAGCATGTTGTCCAGATTGTTGAGAAATTCATAAAGAAGGTATGTACAATAGAGTGTGTAAGTGGGTGCAATATTTAACATTACTTTTTATGTGTACATTATAAAGACAAGTTAACTAGAGGGAATGAACTCATTATTACTTATATATTTTTTGTTCTATGTCAGTGTAAGCCGGAATTGAAAGTTCCTGGTTTGTACGTGGTGGATTCCATAGTTCGACAGTCACGGCATCAGTTTGGTGTTGACAAGGATGTTTTTGGGCCCAGATTCTTGAAGAACTTCACAGATACCTTCCAGAACCTTTACCGCTGCCCAGAGGATGATAAGGTACTATATGTGTGCATTTGCCATTTGAGTATTACTATGTTGTTATTATTATTGTCCACAACAATTAATATGGGATTGCTTGTTTTTTTCCCTTCAGAGCAAAATAGTCCGTGTCCTAAACTTGTGGCAGAAAAATGGGGTGTTTGACATGGATATCATCCAGCCTCTAATGGATATGGCCAATGGAGCCATTGTAGCTGCCCCTGCAGTGGAAGGTAAAGGAAATTAAAAAGAGAAGATTTCTCTCTTAGTGGTGCTTATATTGTCTTCAGCGTTTTTTATTTTTTTATGCTTGCATCTTCTCCTTCATATCTTGTTTTTTTTTTTTTTCCCTTCTTCTTTCATGAAGATCCTACACCAGTGCTACAGGGTACTGACAGTAGTTCCTCTGTTGTGAATGATGTTCCTCAACTTCCTAATCCTGATGCCTTAGCTGCTGTGGCACAGCTCTTTCAGTCCCCTCATGGTCAGGAGGTGGGTACTTAATCTGATGTCCAATTGATTTCAGGGAAAAAATAGAAAAGAGTAAGTGTAACTGCTAAATGCATGCTCCTTTTTAATTCTTTAGCTACAGAGAATGCTCCAGAATTTCCAGCAGGCGGATAAGACGCTTGCAGCCACCATTGCAAACAACATAGCAAACCCATCTCCGACGCCTGCAGCACAGCTCAACCAGTACAGTTCACACACAGAGAAGAAAAGCTCTTTAGCTGAGGTAATAGCATAGCTCATTGGCTAATGGTCAAACATACAACTGCCCATATTTACTTTGTTATACTAACTTTTACTTTTTGTTTTGTTTTTTTCAGAAACTCCTTGACCGATTTGATTATGATGATGAACCTGAAGATACAGTGGCGACTGAAGGCAGTGCCCATTCCCTGTGAGTTTCTGAGAATGTTGCATATTTGAAAAGAAAGGTGTACAATCACTAGTTTACCATAAGAGGGTTAAAATGACTCGGAATGAACCTCTGCTGCTACAAAGATGTCCTGCTATCACATTTATTCAGTTTTTTGATAATTTATCTATTGTTCACAACTGCACTAAAGGAGGAGGTGGATTACATGTACCTATTATTATGTTAACTTACTGCTTCATTGTGTTTTGCTCAAATATTTATGAGATTCATCTGTATTTGTAGTAATTTTAGGATTGTTGTTGCTAAAAAGACCTGCTAGAGATCTCTTATTTTAATTTGTGTGTAGTTTGTATATTAATTCACACTCACAGTATTTGTACATTTTCTCATGGCAGAGGCATTGCTGAAAACGTCCTTAACCAGTTTCCTGGTCAGATGCCCAACCAAGAGAATATTCATCCACATATGATGGGACAGGCCGGTGGTATTGAGGTATCCAGTTACATATCTAGTTATTGTATCTTCCTTTATTCTTACTTTGTCTTATGAAGATTGTATCTTGACACTTACTTTATGAACACTTAAAACACCTTGATGAATTATGTATTTGTCATTTGGTGCATTAAGGTACTAGCTTCAGCAAATTTTTTTTTTGTCCTTCTCAGATCATCGGTGGATTGAATCACAATGCTCCACATGTGATGCCAGATGGATATGGTTCCATGAATGAACCTTATTCACAATCACGGGTAAAACCTTTCAACCTGCTTTAGGTCTTTTTACCCCATTTACAATTAGAGACTCCATTCATGAGTTGTAAACCAGTGTAAGGGCTTACCTATACGTCCGATGTCTTTTTGCTAAGTGTTACATCTAAACTTAACACCTGTGTCTTCATAGTTCTTTCCTCAATCTTTTTCTTAGGGAAATTTAAGAGAAGACTCTTCTATGAACCGGGATGGCAGACTAAGAGCTTATGGCAGGAGGTCAAGATCCAGATCTAATTCCAGGTAAAGGGGTTGCACTACTGTGCAAGTGGTGACTTACCAAACACACATTAGTGTGCGGCTTAGTTATTTGTGTAAATATGCTAAAATATATTATCTTTTGTGTACATGCTCCCTTTATAATTAGTTGCTATAGTAATGGCTGTCATGTAAGATTCACATCATAAAAGATAGAATGTGTGCAAGTGGCACCCTGACACAGTATGTGGGTGTAGCTGTGATGGATATTCTAAAACAAAAATCTTCTCCTAAGGATGATTAGTATAAACAACCACATTTATTTATGTGTTTCAGATCTCCCAGGAGAAGAAGGTCAAGATCTAATTCCCGCTCAAGAAGGTCAAGGCATCGACGTTCTCGTTCTAGAGAACGTCGTAGGAGATCTCGTTCTTTAGACAGGAATGAAAGGGAGAAGGACAGAGAACGCAGACAGAAAGGTCTTCCCAGCATCAAAAGTCAGACACTCAGTGGTAAGTGTTACATTCAATGTATTGGAGATATCTCATATGAAAGTCCTATCACTGATATTACGATCATTATATACTGACAGTAAGAATATTATGGTTGTCCATAGAGATCTCCTCTTGGACACAGTGACTAATAATGCAGATGCAATTCCCTTCTGCTCCTTGTGGGATATTTTTATCATTGCAGTTAACCATGTGATGTGCTAACAAAAAAGGTACATCTTTTTAGGAAGGATCTATTGCTGTATCAAATACTTAGCACGGCACTTTTTTTTTTTTTAAAGAAATGGAAAAAAAACAACCCAGACAGTTTTCTCTCTAGTCCAAATTGATAGTGGATGTACCAAAGGATGGACAACATGACATGGATATCTGAAAGAACTGAAAGGGAGAAATCTAGCAATTGATACTATCGGTGTGGGTGGTTCTACATGAGATAGAAATAATCTTGAAATCACAGGCTGATAATGCAATATTTTATGAGCACACTGTTTTGTATCCATCGTGTATGTGCCAATAATTGAGATCAGGTACTCCATCCATTTTCAACCGCTTAGTCCCTTTCGGGGTCGCGGAGGGGGCTGGAGCCTATCTCAGCAACTACAGACGGAAGGCGGGGTACACCCTGGATGAGCCGCCAGTTCATCACAGGGCCACACAGACAGACAGACAGACAGACAACCATTCACACACATGCACACACTAGGGCCAATTTAGAGTTACTAATTAACCTATTCCACAAGTGCATGTGTTTGGAAGTGGGAGGAAGCCGGGAGATCAGGTACTCTTCAGTTTTAATTTTGAGGAAGTTGTTTTGGCACAAGGCTGCTGTTTTGTTTATATGGAGGATCAGACTTCATTCACATCCTCGTATTTATGTCTTGACAGATGTAGCACTGTGCTAACAAAGGCAGTCAAGGAGATAATTGTGAGCATGTTGCAAATGGTTGTTAGAAAGACTCCACTTAGCATCTAATTTGTGCAGTGTATTTACATTTTACTTGGCAGCAAATGCAGTCAGAAACCATCATGATTAGTAGTCCTGTTTTCACATTTGTGTCAATTCTTTTTTTTTTTATAGTTTGCAGTACTACGCTTTGGGTTGGACAGCTAGACAAAAGAACTCAGCAGGCTGATGTGATGTCCTTCCTGGAAGAGTTTGGCCAGATTGAATCCATAAATGTAAGGGTAGACAACTTGGTTCAGTACGTTCAAGCCTCTGTGATCTGAAGCTAATGTCATTGTTTTTTCTGTGTCCAGATGATTCCGCCCAGGGGTTGTGCATATATTGCTATGGTCCATAGACAAGATGCCTACACAGCTTTGAACAAACTCAGTAGAGGATCATACAAAGTCAATCAAAAACCTGTTAAGGTACATACTCTACAAAGTCAACTTATTAAAACATTTCCTTTCCTTCTATGTTTCTTTAAAACTTGTATTAGCAGTGTTTGTTACAGTTATTTGTCTTTATTTTTCCTAGATTGCTTGGGCTTTGAACAAAGGTATAAAATCCGCACACAAAAAGTTTTGGGATGTGGAGCGAGGGGTTACCTACATTCCCTGGAGCAAAGTTAAAGTCGATGAGTTGGAGAGCTACCAGGAAGGGGGTATGCTTGACCCAGAGACACTACATCCAGGTAAATGTTGAACTGACCACCGCCATCATCAAAACAATTCACAATTGACTGTTTTTTCTGAAGTTGTCTTTCTTATTTCTGCCGACAGAGTGGGGTAATATCAAGGACATCAACAAGCAGATATCTGTAAATGGAGCTCTGGAAAACGTGCCAACAGATGGAACAGCCACTGCCCACATTCAGGTAATACTAATAGTCTTTACACACCTTTTTAATATTAGAACTGCTGTTGTTAGAGCCTTAATTTATAATCTTACTTATGAAGGCTGTAACAAATACATTTTTGCATATGAGCAGTGGAGCTTATCTAAAACATTATCTTTCTTTCAAATAAATGTCTGTATGGCTCTGCTGAAGTTTTTTTAAAGCATAGAATCAACACTCATGACTTATTATAAAAGTCAGCAGTGGGTGGGGGGAAAAAAAACATCCCTGAGGACACAGACATTGTTCATTTCATGGTTAGTTGATGGTAATTACTTTTATTGGGTGCGGAGTGGTTTATACGTGGCTTTTATGAAACCAGTTACTGAGATGGATGTCAAGATAAAACTGCCATGATCAGAAACAGTGTATGTGGTCTTGTAAAAACAGTTGTTAAATGTGTCTCTGAAGGATAAATGCATGTAGTCTACCTTATG
This sequence comes from Maxillicosta whitleyi, assembly GCA_029822895.1. NCBI lineage: Eukaryota > Metazoa > Chordata > Actinopteri > Perciformes > Neosebastidae > Maxillicosta > Maxillicosta whitleyi. The sequence continues at coordinate 11,347 of JAPSES010080758.1, read as the reverse complement.
CTACGTCGGCCTTTTGAGCAGGTTTACAGGTTAATTTATGATGTTAAGGACATTGAAGGGATGGATAACTGGCTTGCATCAAAACGTAAAAGTATTTACTTCAGTAATAAAATACATTAAATAACCTTGTCACACAAAATAGATGTTTGCTTTCATTCAAATCTTTAGTCTTTAGGGAAATTAACAATAACCATTTAACCCTCATATGCTAGGTCATATCTGTTACTAAAATGCGATGCCCCCATGCTACAGACATAACAATTCACTCTCATCTTTTTAATAGTGACAAGTTGATTACATTATATACAACACACCTTATAAAAGCCAAAAGTATGATAACAAAGCACTTGTGTTTTACATTCTGTCTATGACTTTGCTTTTTTAAATGGGTACATATAGTCAGAATTGCTTGAAATCAGTGCCTTACCTTTCTATATCCTCCTGAGACCTAGCGCATTTTTGTCCTTTGTAGGGGACAAGAGTTTTACAGCTTTATTTAAAAAAATTAAAAAGCTGTACTCTGCAAAGGACATTGCATTAAAAAACTAGACTTTCCTACATTTCCTGAAGGAAATATAACCCGTCTGCTTGCCTCTCGCCAAATTGATGAAAAATCTATCTGGAAGAAAGGGTTCCATTATGTTTTTTCCGATTAAGACAATTATTAAATGTAAAAAAAAAAGCACAACCTTTCCTTTCCTGGGTCTCAGGAGGATATTGCTTGGAAACACATTTCCATTCATTTACAACCGACAATAGATGAACCATGAAAATCTGAGAAATGTGAACTTTGGCACCCTCTGCTGTTCTATTAGGCTATAACCACAAAACAATCTATATGATGCACAGTATTTTTCAAAGCACTGCACCCAAAATGAGTGCACTATCATGATGCTTAATTTTACTCATATCAAAATTGGTAGATGTTCAGTAATATAAATATTTCCCTGAGCCATTGGTTTTTATAAGATAAGATACGACTTTATACATCCAACTGTGGGGAAATTTCACAATTTTTTTATTAAGATAATTAATTTATGCAATGTAAAATTGTGGTTTTTAGAAGGAATAAAAAGCTTTTCTGGATGTCTAGTATCCACAGACCCTAGTTTTGTTTGAACTATTACTGTTTAAATTAGTATATATGTTTGTATTTGTTTTTAAGCAAATATTTAAAGAACTTTTTGTAGTGAATAATTAACCTAAAGTGGTCAGACTCTGCAATGTTTTAACTTTGTGCAGCCTGCCTTTAGCTCGTTTTATTGCCTATTCTTAATGCAAACACTGACGAGGGTGGTGGTTATCTATTCACGACTCGCATTGATAACGGACTCATTTTCTTCAGATAAGCTCCTCTGCTGATATGAACACTATACATCAATGCTTACTCATCAGTCTCTCCTTTTCTTTGCCATATATCTGAATCTTCACAAAGTAATCTTGTACAGGATTGTACAGTTTAACATTCAAATAAAGTGGGACTTACAAAAAAAAGTTATTACTGTGGTGTGTGTGGAGGGATCCATGTCTCTTCATCCTGTCTGTGTTTACTGAGCAGGTAGCTCTGTCCAAGAGTGTGTATAGGTTAGGGGTGGGAATTGATAGGATTTTGTCAATATCAATGCCATTGCAGATTCTGCTTACCAGTCCAATTCCTTATCAATTCTCCTATCGATGCCTGAGTGGTGTTTTTTTTTTTTTTTTTTTTTTTGAGTGGGAAAAATAAGTAGTTGGACAGGTCACAGTGGAGTTTGTTTGACCATTGTCCATATCAAATCATTCACAGTGTCACACATATACACCACTGTGCACATACAAACAGAAAGTGAAACACAATCATATTTTCCTGAACCATTTAATGAACAAATGTAAATATTCTGAAAGAATGATGATTTTTAAAACGTGTTAGGGTGGTATGATCCAGACTGGTCAGTGGTGGTATTACTGGTGAGTGGCAGACAAATCACAACAGTGGCATATGGTCCAGTTACTGTGGAGGTCCTGTTTTCTGGTTTTTCCCGTGTGGCATCAGAGAATCATTAAGAAGAGTTGATAACACTGGAGGTGTACAGATCCAATGGAATTGATCAATTGGAACTGGTCCTAAGTCAGAACTGGTTTTTGATTCCCACCCCTATAATGGGTTTGGTCGAGTTCTCAGACATTGGTAGGAAATCCTTATATTTATCTGAACTAAAATAAAGGATGTATGAGGGATGTGAACTCCAAATTCACAAATTTACCAATGATGAGCAATGTGAAGAAACAGTATTTGTGGATGTGCTCTGAAGTTTTATCAAGAAAACTAAACTTTAGTTGTGTTAAATTAAAGTTTATGCTGATATAAAGGGTCACCACGTGCCTTGACCTAGACAAACTAGCAAACTAAGCGCTTCGCTCAGAAGAAAGCCTCCTTATATCGGGTTCAAGAATATCTGACTGTTGGTTCCTGCTGACACTGTAAGGCCTGAATTGGAGGAAGAGTGTCAAAGGGGCAAACAAGGTAAGCCGACAGATCCCCAAGAAGAAACCCACTAAACGATCAGATAAAAGATACCAGCAGATGAAGGTGGACAGATGGGTGTTTTCAAGTTTGTTTTTCAATGTGTTGACGAAAGGATTTTCCAATAAAACAAGGCCTTCGTAATAAGTAACGTTACTGTTCATAAAAGTGAAGGGCACTTTATAAATGTGCAAATCACATCTTTCATTGTCTGGATCAGAGGTAATCTTTTTAGAATTCTTTCCTCCATTTCTCAACCATGTAATTTAGCACTTATGGCAGGTTTCAGTTTCACCGTCATCTGTTACCTGCTTTACCTGACATCGTACACGGAGGTCTGCTGCTACTGATTAAATTATCCACAGAAAAAAACACTTAAAGCTAAAATGCACCTGATGCGGTAAAAAAAACAAAAAACAGTAGAAATAAGTCATGGTACAGTTTCAGGTTTATTCCATGTACTCCTCCTAAAACCCATATTCTACATCTGACTCATTTGTACAAAGAGACTCTAAATTATGATGTTACTCTGGCCAACAAGGAGTTGGTGTGTTCTGCCAGAACATTTGGTGGCTTTTAAGCATTTGAAGATGTAACCTTCTCAGTTTCATTTTGTGTGTGAGCTGTTCATCATCAATTTTTATGACACTTACCTAGTCCTTTACTATACCACCGTAGCATAGTCGGAGTTCATAGTTGACAGTGTATTCAGTTGGATTCCTGTAAATTGGCTCAAGAGTCTGGTTCTGGCCAACTTTATATGTAAAGTGTCATGATAACTTTACTTTCGCGGCACTATATACAATTTAGATTGATTCTACAGCTGCTGTTTAAAAAAGTAAAACTAGAAATGTAATCATATGCATTTTCTGGTAGATGTAATTACTCCCAGTAGAAAACACACATGCATCAAAGATAAATAACAAATTCCATAAGTCTCACTTGGTGCTTTTTTAACTTTATATGTTCGTTTGAGTCCAACTCTCAAAACATATTGCATTTCCTACTCAAACACAATCTGATTTTATAAATATCTAAAGATTAGTCCAACTTTTTGTTGCAGTGTGAGTCTTGTACGTTTAGTCTTATCATGTACAAAACCTTCTGTGGAATCTTTCACTTATGCAAAACTGTGATCTTTTAAAGTACGTCATTTTAATAGTAATAACAGTAAATCCAGGGCAGAAAAAATATTTCATAGCCGAAATTTACACCCTTTTTAACCATATGTACTGTTTTTTTAGATGAAAGCGTAGACTGTTTTGTCACATCTGGATACCAATGTTAGACCATTTTCTCTGTACTCAAACACACACCTGTGCTTCAAGCAGCATCCTTTCATTACATGTTCGTCTTCAAGGATATTGCTGCGGCTTCTTCTGTGTGTCCAAAACACTGCGCTCAGAGTGAGTTAACAGGAAAAGTGATGTCAAAGTCCCATCAACGGAAGTAAAACTGGTCCGTCCTTTCTTTCCAATGCACTCCCATCACATCACATGTACTTCTGGAACATTCCAGGACTTTGACCGTCCTTTGTCTTTGTGGTTGTGCTCAGTCTGCTCTGCACCTTTTGACTCGTATCAAATTACCTGGTGTGGCCACTGTGTAATGCATTAAAAGAATGCCCATACATTTTCAATATGACACTGTTTTTCCTTCATTCCTGAGTTTACAGGATTGAATTTTGTGAGAAGGTCTAAAAATTCAGTGACATAAAATCACTGCTGCACCAAGATGAATGAGTTTTAACATTATTAGGACTGTCAAAATTAACACGTTAAAATTAATTAATCCATTATTTTGATATGATTACAAATTTTAACCTGATTAGCCCATATGCAGCGCATAATGACTCTGAAAGTCTCTGCCAACGCATTTGGGGCAGTTTGTCCAAATAGTTACTATCACGTATGAACAAATGGACAGTTGATCCGGTAGTGACAGGCAGCAGAACCAACCCATAAAAATGGAAGACACTAAACAGCGAGATGGAAATGTAAATATGAGGACAAAAGAAACAAGACAGAACAGTTGTTTTGTGGAAATTGTTGAAGGTGTTTAATAAACACATTAAGTGCATATATATATATATATATATATATATTCTTTCTTGACTCTGCTCATGTAAAATGTGATTAATATAGATTAAAAACTAATGATATTTAGTAGTAATTAATCAAAATGAATCTGATTCAAAATTGTAATCATTTGACAGCACTAAATATTATACATTTCTGCTTGGATTGACATAACTCAGCACAGTGATTGTGTGGTTGTGTGTATGTTTTACTACTGCTGAATATGACCTGCAGCTGATGAGTTCATTCATCTAAGGTAAACATTGCAACAAAAGGTCATTTGAAGCAGTGTTATTACAGTGTCTGAAGTGTCCAGCCTGTGTATTTAATGTTGTTAGGTGTGGTATTTAACTTCATACAGATGACAAGACAAGTTAAACCAGTCACTGCTTGGATGTCACACAGGTTTCATTGCAGAGAATGCAAAGGTGGGCAATTTATACAGTTTTACTAAAACCCCCCCTAAAATTCTAAAGTTATTCCTAAAAAGTACATTGTTAAAATCCTGGAAGTTGAATTATTTGTAGTGCCAGTGACTTTACATTATCTTAATCTTACATTGTAGAAACTGCCTGATGTTCTATTCAGAGGGTTACACAGAAGTTTTGCATTTTTAATCCCTCTACTTTTAACAGAGGAATTTGTGAGTGAGAAGTGAGAAAACTAAAGAGTGAAAAATATTTCAGCTCTCAGAAATTCTATTCATGTAACTTTTCTATCGTGTATGTAACGTTTCTATCATTTGACTCTGGTTTTAATGCTCTGTTTAACCCATAAAGACCTAAACAGCCACTACCAATCAAAGTTATTTATTGATGTAAAAGTATTTAATCACTTCTGATTCATTAATTCTATCACTGCATGTCAATGATTGGTGTAAAATGCAGTTTGTCATCTTTTCATGGTCATCACATATGACCCATTTGGACGTTCACAGGCTCCGTAGTGAATGTGGAAACACCATCATCTTCTATAACATTGATTCACCAGTAAAATCCATGGAGTTTGAGAAATGACAGTTTTTTTTATAGGTTCAGTGTACAATATATTTTGCTCAAAGTGGCTATTTCTGTGATTTCTCAGTTTATATTTGAATTTACAATGAGCTTTAACAGTCAGCTACAAGATCAATGAATTAAATATAGGAAAATGTGCATGATTATAAACACTTGATTTTATGTTCCCTTTTTTTTTAATCTTTGCTGAAAAAGTCACATTTTCTTCACTTTATCAGATGTAATAACCCTCGGCTTTCATCTGAGCTTTTATAAATGTCTACATGATTAATCAGAATACTTTATTAATCCCAGATGGATGTTACTGTGTGTTACAGTTTCTATATAAAAGTAACAGGAAATAAATTATCAATACAGTGGAAAAAATATATATATCTAAAAAAAACATTACACACCAAATGTACATATTAAAACTATTAACACAATTAGAACAACAATATGTACAGGACAATATATTAGCAATGTGATAATGAAATATACATAGTTAAATGTGCTAAAATATTCGTATAAATTATGTGGTTATAATGAGGAGTTATTCAGGCTGATGGAAACAGGAATGGTTTCCTGTGCGGTTCAGTGGTGCATTTGGGTGGAATCAGTCTCACTGAACGTCCTCCTGTGACTGGCCAGCACGCCATGGACTGGGTGAGTGGAATTGTCCAATATTGTCCTGATTTTGGGTGACATCTGCCCCTGACACCAGTGTCAGTGAGTCCAGCTCCAGTGTTACTGAACTTGTGCATCAACTTGTTGAGTCTGTTGGCATTACTAAGTGAATACGTGGGGAAATACCTGATTTTCACTGAAAAAAATGTACAATATAGAGGGCAGTTGTATAATAAATGGTGATTAAGCACTTAAAGGATAAATGAGAGGAAAAATTGAGGGGAATAAAAGTAGCTCTGGGTCTTTATGGGTTATTGTTTAAAGGTGCGTCACAGGTTTGAGTCTTGGCACCGGTTCATGGTCACATGCAGTGAATGGATTCTAATGCAGAACCTGAGTGGTCTTCTTCTTTCAGTCGTTGTCAAATGAAGTGACATTTCAAGGAAAGGGGAAATCTTCGTTTACTTCAACTAATACAACAGATGTGATCTAGATCCATGTAGGAACAACAGACTCAAATGAAGCCTCACAAAGGTGAGTGACCTTCGGATATTGGGATTCCCGCTCTTGGACTGTGGAATGGTTGAAAGGTAACGAAAGGCTCATTCAGAATAAAATGGACCTTTTTAATTTTTCTTCTGTAATGTTTTTCCACAAGTAGATAATCTAAGCTGTCAGAGTGCAGGTTTTGAAGAGCTTCTGCGCTGTCTTTTTGCCTGGGTGTAGCGGGTATAAACAAACCACACGGGGATCGCACCGACGAAGGTAAAAGCTGATGCACATCAGTGATTCCAGTCTTGATCAAAGACACAGTCGCAGCTGCCTGACTCGTGGGCTTTCCTCAGTGGAACTGCTCTGCATATAAAAGAAGCTGGTATCCTGTGTTTCCCGTTGATAGAATCAAACACCAAGGTAACAGTAGACGCCTCTGAATCTGCTCCACAGTCCTGCATTAGGACTTTTGACCTCTGACCTGCTTTATTTCCTTAAGTCGTATAACCTGTTTTTACAGCCTGCAGGATCATGCTCCTAAAAATGATTTAATTTGATGAAACCCTGTAGTGGGATGAATTGTTGGTTTCAATTTTAACAAATTGTAGTGAGTTTGGAAATCCCGACAGTGTTTTGTTAGAAACGTTTCCATAGATGCATTGAAAAGGTCAAATTACACAGATAAACAGCTGTTAACTCAAATGACATTAAACTAACGCTGCAGGATGCTTTTATTGACTATTTTCTTATTGCCACTAGATTCTATTCCTCAACATGTTTATTTCATTTAACCAGGTAGGTCACATTAAGACAGGGGAACACATAATTACAGTTTTACAACAATAAAAGCATTTGAAAAGACAAAAAAAACAAAACATACAATTAGTTGAAACCTTTACAGACCAACAGCCAGCCCAGTTGTAGAGTTTTAATGTTGTCTTTAAAACCCCCCCCAATGAATCCATGTTTGTCGATGGACATCAGAACCTGAAAACGTAAAAAAAAAAAAAATTCCCCCATATTCAGCCTTTATCTGTGGAACAAATAGTGTTTAAATACCATAGAGATCTTTTATTTCTGTCTCTGAGAAGCACATCAAAGTAAGTATATTGAGCGTATTTTCTCTGTGTTTAAGAGGTTTTTTTTTCATTTAAGTTCTTTTAAAGTTTGTAGTGTGAAACGGGGTGTGGCCTGCATGTATAACAGACAGCAGATGTTACCAGATTAGGTCAACGTTTAGGTGTGTAGACTGATTTACTGTAGCTTTTATGAGAATAGCACCCTCAGAACGTCTAATCTGAAACTAACAGTAAAGCCTTGAAGCACTACGGGGTGAGAAATACTTATTTTGTGACTCATCCGCAGGGATAACTAGTAAAAATCTCAACCCTATTGTACCTAATTAAAAGATAAACATATAACTAATATTCTTTTTTTTCCCTTTTGCTGCTGTTTATATTGTAAAAATGTATTGACAAGAGTATTGTGTTTGTTATGTAAATGCACAGTCAGGAAGTCACATTCTGACGCATAAGCGCATATTTAATTCTATTCTAGTACAAATTAAATGCATAATTTAGTCAACGGCACCTCAATGTGACTGTTACGGAGTGATCACCATGGAGACACTGGTAGGATATGATTTATGACAAGATCTGGTCAATGACTCCATCATTTAGAGTCATTTTTAATGAGAGATTTGTAGGTTGAATGCATTGAAAGTGCAGATAATATATATGATAATAGATATATTAAATGCATCATGCCATTTATGAGCAGTACAAATGAAGGATAAAGACTGTTACTGAGGAATTATACATATTTATTATACGTAACTAGAACATATCTGTTGAGTTCAGGGGCCACATTCAGCCCAATATGATGTGAAGTGGACTGAACCAGTAACATAACAGCTGTGGAAAAAACATTACATTAGGAGTATGTTTACCTCTACAAAATTTTATTAAAAATGCGAATAATGTGAACAACCTGAAATGTCTTAAGAAATGCAAGAGTAATTTTAACAATATTATGGCTCCGTTTGTCATTTACGCGTGTATTATTATAACATACAGATCATTATGGATCTACAAATGCACAGAACATTTAGTAACAGGCAGGATATTGGTCAAATCACACTTCCCAAGATGGCTCAGGTTGTTTATATTTATTAATTTTATTCCCATTTTTTGTGAAAGGATATTTTCTACATGTATATATTTTCATATAATTTTATGTTTTTATACTAAAACAGAAAAAGAAAAAACATTTGGAGTTATTTATTACATTATTTCCAGGCTATTATGACATGATAGCATTTTCCTGGTCTGATACACGCGAGATCATATTGGTCTGTATGTGGAACCTGAGCTAAAAGGATGTGAACACCATTGATTGTTAAAGCTGCGTATGACTTTCTTCAGATCTGTAAAACCCGAGTCATAGCCTAAGGATCAAGAATCCGTTTAGTCTTTTTCCATGATTCCGCACATGAATCTATTCCCTCGTGGTGAACAATTTCGAAGTGTACTCCACCATAAACGATCAATAGGTCACATTTTCGGAGTTCCATGCATCCGCTTTCGTTTGGTCAACATGTTTGTTTATTTATTTATTTAAAGATCCCCATTTGTATCTACCAAAGTAAAGACTGTTCTTCCTGGGGTCCATTTCCAATATTAAAGTATTCCAAGTTTTACGTTTGCATTTGTTCGTGCTATTGCGGCTGCGTGGAGCTCCATTTTCCACAATGCATTGCAACAAGTCTCCGAAAATTCCCAAGCGACCTCCTGGCTCTGTTTGTAAACACATAGGCTGAATCCCAATTCACCCCTTACCCCCACCCCTCTGTTTTGCGCGTTCACATGAAGGGGTAGGGCTGTCCCGATTCTTAATTAGTCGGAGGGGAAGAGCTAAGGCGCAGGGGTGTTTGGTCCTCGAAACGAAGATTTTCCAGGAGCACACCACAAGCGAAGGGGTAGGAGGTTCACGTAATTCAGTTCGGATCATTGGTAAGACGGAAGTAAACGCAGACGAAACGTGCAGCATGTAATGTAAGTGTTTACTTATAAACAACTTAATTATCGGATCATCCCTTTAATGTGTTATAGATCGCATTTCTGTGGTTTATAGGTGATAGACGTAAAAAGATGAACAAAGCCCGTGGGACAGACGTTTACAGCTGCTGATGAAATGAGGAAGATTTACAGAAACAGTTTTCTCATGTGTTTATAGCAGCATTTATGACCGATGATGACGTTAACAGGTCGCAAAGTGTTGTCCCATTTCGTATTGGAATGTTTCGACCCCTACCCCTTGCAGCTCTGTTTTAAGGCATAGGGGTAAGGGTTAGGGCTAAAGCAGGGGTCATCAACCCTGGTCCTCCAGAGCCACTATCCTGCATGTTTCAGATGTAGCCCTGTTCCAACACACCTGATTCAAATGATGAGCCTATCACCTCGCTCTGCAGAAGTCTGATAATGACTCAGGTGTGCTGGAAGAGGAACACCTCTAAAACAGGACTGTCAAACCCATTTTAGTTCAGGGGCCACATTCAGCCAAACTTGATCTGCAGTGGGCCAGACCAGTAAAACAATAACATAATAATATATAAATAATGTCAACTCGATCCTTTTCTCTATGTTTTAGAGCAAAAAAAAAACTTCATTTACAATATGAAAATGTTTACATCTACAAACTATCTGTTCAAAAAATGTGAATAACATGAAAAAATAGGTGTCATTTTAACAATATTATGTCTCAGTTTATCATTTATTATGTTATTGTTTTTGTTATTATGTTAGTTTTTTACTGGTCCTTCCCACTGGAGATTGAATTGGTCTGAATGTGGAACCTGAACTAAAAGGATTGTTCATATCTTAGTGTCATTTGTGCTTTTCACAAATTCATCTCAGGGGCTGAACTGGACCCTTTGGCGGGCCAGATTTGGGCCCCCGGGCCGGATGTTTGACAACTGTGCTCTAAATCATGCATGGTAGTGGCTCTCTAGGACCAGGGTTCCTGACCCCTGGGATAAAGGGTGAATTGAGATTAGGCCACAGGTGTGATGAGTCCAGTCCTTGAGGGTCGGTATCCTGCGTGTTTTAGATGTTTCCTCTTCCATCACACCTGGTTCAATTAATGATCAGCTGTGCAGAAGTCTGATAATGATGGAGTGGCTTCCAGGTGTGATGGACGAGGGAAACATCTAAAACATGCAGGACACCGACCCTCAAGGACCAGAGTTTGACGCCCATGGATTAGGCCATACAGTGTTTATGGTGGAGTACACTTCGAAATTGTTCACTGTGAGGGAGGAGTTACAGGTGTGTAATCACAGAAAGTCTTACAGATCCATAATACTAAGGCTAAGACTCAGGTTTTACAGATTGGATGAAAAATTGGTGATGAAAGTCATATGCGGCTTTAAGGGGCGGGCAACTCCAGTTCTCGAGGTCTGGTATCCTGCATGTTTTAGGTGTTTCCCTCTTCCATCACACCTGATTCAACTAACAATCAGCTCATCATCCAGCTCTGCAGAAGCCTGATAACGATGTAATGGCTTTCAGGTGTGACGGTAGAGGGAAAGATCTAAAACCTGCAGAACCTGCAAACCTGCCCTCAAGGACTGGAATTGCCCACCCCTAAAGGGA
>JAPSES010080734.1:0-20619 GCA_029822895.1 Maxillicosta whitleyi | reverse complement strand
AAGTATAATTTCAGGTGAGTTTATAAAGGGTGTTTGAGGGGGACATGGCTGAAGTCAGTTTATATTTCTATTAAATGTATGTTTTACAAATGCACTGTAAACATCAGTAGCCTGACAGGTTTTGTTGAACAGTGATCTGTAGGGACTGAATGCTACACACCTGGTGAGTCACACCTGTGGTTCACCAGGTGGAGTCTATATATTCACCTCTCTGTTGTTTCGCCCGTCAGATCGTTTTTGCTCCACAACTGTCCAGTGTTTGTGTCCTGTCTGTTTTCTAGTTCTTATCTGTTACTGTTTTTTTTTTTTTTTTTACCCGTTTCTGCCTGATCCCTACCTTTGACCTGTGCTTTTTCTGACCTTGTCTGTTTCCTGATCCCCAGAACCTGACCTGCCCTTCATCCCTGACCAAGCCTGCTGCCCGACCCATGCCGGGAACCCTGGTTTTCGACCCCTGGACCACCTCCGACCATCCACTCTGGATTCCCCTTGGCCCCACCCTGATTACATCTCATTCCGTACTAGATTTACAGAGATTGATTCTTTGCTCAAATATTCATTAAACTCATTAAAGCCTAATCACTGCATGAGTACTGCAACTGGGTCCTAACCACCCCCACGTGGACCTTCAGACTGTTTGACTAAAAACAAAAACAAAAACACAAGTGGTGCCAGGCACAACAAAGCCCACCCCCTTGCATGTATTTTTTCCCATTATACAGAGTTTTGCTCGTCAGTTTATATACCGTAGCAGAATTTATGATTCTTTGGTCATTTTTCAGAGAATATGAATAATAGCACAAAAACTTTTCTTTCACTCATGGTTGGTGGTTGGATGAAGCCATTTATTATCAAACAAATGTGTTTGCTCTTTTTAAATCGTACTGGCAACAGAAACTATCCAAATGAAGCTGATCTAAAGTTAACATATCCCAGTTAGGGATGATGATACCAATTCCAGTATTGGGTCCGATACTGAGCACAAGTACTCATACTCAGTAGTCGAGTGCTGATGAATTGGGTGCCCTTTTTATTGTTGTTAAAGCAAAAACATAATGAATATACTGGTATTTTACTGTCCTAAAACACGCATTGTGTGGATGTTATGGGTCAGATCCTCCTGTCATTGATGTTGACCAAAGCACCTCAGAGTCAGAGTCCGTCCCCTGGCTGACATGGACGTCACATCCTCCGTAGTTCTGGTCAAATGCAGAGGACACATTTTCCACTGGGTTCATGGTATTTTTTTAAGTCTTTTGGTAATTAATCTATTAAAACCTCAGAAAACATTGTAAATGAACATCTGAATCTTTGAATCTTAACTCTATTTCCAGAGTTAAATAGAAGTAATTTCCACATTAATTAATAAAATAGACGAAGGATGGAATGGGGGATGTCAGTTTTAGAAGAGGGATGATTTTGACCGTTTTTATCCACAACTCCAGTACTGCTCGTGCTCATAAAAACACTGATACAACAGCACCGATACCACTTATGACAGTGTCACATTCAGGTACAGAGAAGTAATGTCAGCAGTGTGGAGATTTAACTAAATGAACAACGGTGACTTTAACTGTTCAGAGTCTGGAAACTGAATTCATTTCAAAGCAAAATCTAAAGAATCCAGTGTTTTTGTGCATCACAGGTTTTACATCATTACGTTCAAATACAAAGTGTCAGTGAATGAAACTGTACAAGACGACCAATGGCCTGTTTCGAACCACGTCCACGACTGTTTACCTGGTGTTTGTTTACTCATCGACCACAGGCTCCTCCCCTTCCCCTCCATCCCCTTCTGTCCAACATCAGGACCAACACTCTGCTTCTTCTCCTGCTGAACCCACCTGTTCCTCCTCTTCCATGCATCTACTTGTTCATTCATTCCTTCAGTATAAGTGTTAAATATCAGCGTCAGCTTAAAGTTGCTGTAAACTATAGATTATTTAACATTTTATTTGTTACAACTGGATAAAAATAAGTTAGATGTCATTAGATAGGTACAATAAAACCCTCATCCTTCAGCTTCATGGGCTGTGATCGTTCATTTCAGTCCTTGTACTTTTATCTTAGACTTTGCACAAAATTTTCTTTTTTTAGGTGTTTGATGAAGACATCCCCTCCTCTTCCTCAGTGGCAGATTTCTGTTCATTTTCTCATTTGTCAGGAAGAGGAAGCAGTGAAAGGTGTTTGTCCATGTTCCATTCAGTCATTTCATCTTTACTTTGTTTGTCTTTTTCCTCCTTTTACATGGTGCTCCTATTGTTCAGACTAGAACCTTCTCCACCAGACTCTGGAGAACGTAGGCAGTGGAACCATCCCGCAGGTTTGAAGCTCTGCCATTGGGTTATGAACCAATCAAAGCTTTAGGTTTTTCAAGGCTTCTTCGAAGAGCTGTGCAACTAATGCTAGGTCGTCTGTGAAATCAGCATTAAGGTTGTGTCAGATGTCTTCAGCGTCATCTGAATTTGAAAACTATGGTTTATGAAAGTTGTTTCACATCACACGTCTGTTCTGTTTTATTTCTGGGTGAATCCTGCATTCTTCAACCAACTGCTCATAAACGTCTACTATTTGGTAATTGTTTGCTGTAAAGACGTTATTGATGTTACCTCATGAAATTAGAAACAGTTCAAACAGAATGTAAAGGTCAGTTCTTACAGAAACTGTTAAAAACTTGTTGAATGTTTAGTAAGAATATGTGACAGTTAATTAGTTAAAGTGCTTCTAATGGATTAAAATATCATGTTATTTAATTTAGACACTTTATATAATTATATTACATAGAAAATAGTATCTGTTTATATAATTACATAGAGAAGGGCTTTAATGTTAGTTAATATTAGATCAGTATTAAAGCATTAGTTTAATATTTAGCCATCACAGTTTTTAAAAGGGGTTGGAATCATTTATTATATCCCCAAAATTGATTTTAAGGGATATAACGGTAATACCCCAAATGCTGCTGGATACCCTTCATATGAACACGATAACTAGGACAGATTTGGTTGCATTTCTTCTCCCTTGATAACCATCACAGTGGACCCCTAGTGTAAGAACCCTATCAATTTCAGTTCTTATGAATATTATAAGTTATCCAAATGGGGGCGCTTCAGTTGAAAACCTATTTTTTGGACAAATGAAGCAGTAATAGACTGATGAGATCAAATTTGGTTCATATTGTTCATCTTATAAATAGTGTCATTTTCACTCACAAGGTGGGAAAAACTGTTTCTCTGATGATTATTCTGCCACTATCAGGTCAATGCGGCTCAAACTGAATTGATATAGATTGTCTAACAATTATTATGGACAAATGTACGATTGGGTGAATTTTGAGGATATACATGTACACCTGCTGTCAGCCTCTGACAGCATAAAAGCATAAAGCATTTAAGTTTAGACTCCAGTCTGTTCAGCATTCGTCTCTTTTTCACAGTGTTTATTTGGCTTTTATTTTTATGCTCAGATAAAAACTGTCCTATGTTGGTTTTAGTCACAGGATAAAGTTAAAAAACTTCCTCAGAGACTTTAGAGTAAATATACTTTATATGAAAATACTGATTGGTTTGTGTTTCAACATAATTCAGACATGTCCGTGCACTATGAGATGAACAGAGGATAAAATGAATATATACTGAATAAAGAATCTGGTCCCTGTGGATCTTCATAATGTCTATGCAGAGCTGAACATCGGGTTCCCAAAGTTCCCATTGGTCGTGACCTCGGGGTCGTCGACATCAGCGACATCTTCGGGGTCAAGGTCGGCCTCGAACATTCGCTGTATGAGAGCGTCCACCGTCCGATACCCTGACAGAAAACAGACAAACTCAGTTCTATCACATGGAATACAAGTAAACACACCATTTTCCCTGGAGGAAATTCAGCCTCTGCATTTTAACCATAATACACAGTACTTGGTATTAGCATTAGCACACAATATCAGTGAGCTAGCATTGAAAACATGAAAGCATTCAGGGACCAAATCCAACTATATATATATATTTTATTTATTTTATTTTTTCCAGTTTTCAAGTCGCCCTGCCCCTGTTCCATCAAACAGGTTCCTGGGCTGGTTCGGAGCCAGTATCTGACTTAGCATAGATTCTTTGTGTTTCCATTGCCCTTGGGTAAGGTCCTTTACGCTACACATCCCTATACCTGTAGCCACATGGGGGCAGTGTCTCTTTGTGCTGGTCCCAAGCCCAGATAAATACAGAGGGTTGTGTCAGGAAGGGCATCCGACGTAAAAACCTGTGACAAATCAACCTAAGAATCGGATTTGCTGTGGAGACCCCTGAAGGGAAAAGCCAAAAGAAATGTACTAGTCTTCTACCACCTAATATGTACCCATTGCCCTGTGATGTCAGAAGGAGCTCTACAATATCAGCGGCAACCTGCTGCAATGGGCGCAGGTCCTGAACAGGTCCATGTGAGACCTGCTCAATGGAGCCCTGTGCTTAGGAACAGGGGATCTGCGAGTCTGGCAGGTCCAGCTTTGTTCACACCACTTCCTACTGTCCCTCAGCATGAAGACTATTGCCAGACTATTGATGACTACCAGTCGGCTGAATTCTGCTCACAACTTGTTGAAGCTGGCTGACGGCACTCCTGAACTCCTACGAGATGCAGCGGAGCTTTGTGCCAGCCAACGTCGCAGAACACTAATATCAGGGTCGTCTCCCTGTAATGTCCATAGTTCTATGTTGCCATTTGAGAGGGAGTGAGCCAGAGGTGAAGGGATGCTAACTTTCCCCAAGAGGGTAGAGGGATCTAATGGAAAAGCAAACTGGCTCTTTGGAGGCACCTGTCTGGTCCTAGCACCGGCACCGAACTAGCACCAGGTTCTTTATGGTGGAAAAACATACATGAAATTCTCCATGACCGCAGAATACTAGCAAACGCACGACCGTCCAGCTCAACACACAAAGTCAATGACTCCCAAATCACATAAAAAAAGGTGAACAAGAAACCCAACATAATCTGTGTATCATTCGTTCTTTTCATATCCAATTGAGAAACAATAATTGAAGAACAAAAAAACGTGTTATTTCAATGGCTCCCTCAAGCTCCTTTTCTAACCTGTAGAAAACAACCACGATGGTTCGTGAGTAGACGACTAATTTTTGGCTCCAGTTTCTGAACCGGTTTCAACTGAAAACAAAATTCGTGAAGTGGATTGACACTGGTTCCATGTTGGTGGTGAAAGCGGTGGGAGGGGCTTAGTGATAATGGTGACCATTTAAAGAGACAAAGACTAAAGAGAACCTGAGCTGACGCAGTGAATCTAAATTTAATTCTAAAATTGGATTTTTATTAATGATCAGTCAGAATAAACTGAGCTCGTTTTGGAGTTTCTTACTTTTAGAGGCGATTTTAAACATCAGGGCTGGTTTGTTGTTTGTCGATTGGCCAGTGCTCAGGTCGTTGTCGATGGTTTCCATGGCGTTCACCAGGTTATCCTCCAGCTTTTCCCTGATGAAACAGAACAACACCGTCACCTTCTCACCATCAGAATGTAGTTTTACACAAACAGTGTCTGTGAGATCTGAAGATGAATCAGGTTTGCGATTTTCTTTTGTTGTCATTTCTGAATAACTTAACACATTCTGTCCTGTTTTTATGGGTCATCAGTTTAAATACATTATTTAAATATGTGAGTGGCCATTGTTTTTCTGCTCCACCATGTGAGACCACATATTTGCTCCATTACATAAATACATTTTTATCTGTTGCAGAAAACTGTGAAACTAGAGAAAATTGTGTTTTCTTCATTTACAGATCATATGAAACTATCCTCTGAGGATTAATCACAGTTAACATTTCATTCTTTTTTCACTAAAACAAAGGGTCAGAATCCTGAAAACAAATAAAAGAAATGTTTGATACTCAGGACTCAAGTTAATGTAAAATTTACACAGCTGTATGTAAGAATTATGATCCTAGTAATCATAAAATAACCCTGACTGTCACCAGATAATAAGGAATCCTGTTCATTTCAAATACTGACATCACTGACAGCAGTAATCCGGACAGAATATTCACATCTGAAAAGCTAAGTGTCAGCTTCTAAATTATGTTTATGTTGTCATTTTGTGTTTTGGTTTGATGCTCCACCCATCACCTATCTCCTAATCACCAAGTCAATAGTGTTTCTGCATCCAGGTTACCAGTTCCTACTGAGCTGCAGCTGGAACATTTCTGATAATAAATATCTGACATTACTAAATCTAAAAGACCTCTAATTATTCCAAACACATCATGACAAAGTAAGAGAGAAAACAAGGATATGAATAAGAGATGTTTTTGAAACATGGAGATGACTGAAGAAGCATATGAAGACTGACGCCAGCGCTCCTGTGGTGTACCCTGGTTTTCAGTGGTTCTTACTGGTTGTGAGACTGTGGGCCTGGGCTGCTGTGTCTTCACCCAGGCTGAACTGTGGTGTTTTCTCCCAGTTAAAGAGACTGCAGTCTGGTCCTGGGAGAAAATACCGCACCTGGGTGAAGAGACTGGGCTCGGTAGAAGTACCGGTGTCATTGCTAGCTCCTTGTAATAGATGCTCCTGCTGGATGTGGCAACCCTTAGTCTGGGGGGAGGCAGGGGGGGATATGACTCTACAACAGGGGTCACCAATCCTGGTCCTCGAGGGCCAGTATCCTGCATGTTTTAGATGTTTCCCTCGTCCAACACACCTGGCAGTCATTATCAGGCTTCTGCAGAGTTTGATGATAGGCTCATCATTTGAATCAGGTGTGTTGGAAGAGGGACACCTCTAAAACATGGAGGATACTGACCCTCAAGGACCAGGATTGGTGACCCCAGCTCTACACTTTTTTGAATGTGATCGCAGTACCAGTTTTCACCACAAACCTACATATGACTCCTTTGACATTATGCTGTGTTCACTGAACCTCAGACATTCTGATGCTGATCATAACGTAACCTACTGTGCCACGGCAAGCTCCAGCTCCTCGATTTTCTTCTCCAGAGACGTCTGTAGGTCAGTCTTATCCACCGAGTACTCCACGAAGAACGCCTCCAGGACGAACGCCACAAAGATGCTGAAAGACAAGAGGAAGTAAAGCACCACCAGCTGAAGGCAGAAAACACAACACAAACATGATGAAAGTGTTCAGGTTTAGAAAGCCTGGACTTAGGAGTGAAAAAATGTCCTTCTGCATCTCAGAGTAACTCACTGTCATGGAAAATATAAAAATCACAGATAGAAGATAAATTTAACTCTGGATTCACTGATGTATTTATTACTTTGACTTATGATCAGGTCGACTTTATCTCAGACTTCATTAGAGCAAAAAAAAGGAAATTTCCAACAGTTTTTTGCTCTTAGATCTGCCTCTAAATCACCATCAGTTTAGTAAACTTTGTAAAGATGCTGAATCAGTCAGTTTTTGAACAAATCCAATGGAGGAAACAACATGTCCTTCTGCATTTACATTTCAATACAATCCTAAAAAATTGTTTAAAAATTATTAACAGGAATGTAGAGGGTGAAGAAGAGCAGGAGGAAGAGGAGGACAACGACGGTGGTGTGTCATGTTTCCTACTTGATGATGATGATAACAACCACGATGTGGAAGAGGATGAAGAAGATCCTGGCCGTTACGTGGGTGACGGCAGCAAAGCCGCTGCTGAGCAGTGACATCACATTAAGGGCAAAGGACATGAATGTCTACATGACTCAAGTTACGTGAACATCACATTTCATCTCATGTAGAATATTCTGAAGATACAACCTCTAGCATCATCCGTAAGTCACCCCGAGTCATGTGACTAACGACTCTCAGACCCCATGAATCTTGTCATGAACAAAACGGTCACCTTCAGCTCAGAGACTGAAAAAGCCGTACACGTAGTACATTCAGGTACAAAGGATATCGTGCCACTGATTGACCACGGTGAGCTCCACCAGCAGGATGAAGGACGACACCACATTGTTGAAGTTGTTTTTGCAATAGTCCAGTTTGGCGAAGTCCGTTCCCTCCAGCAGACGGTTTCCACAGAACGTCTTGGCTGGGTCAACTGAGTCTCCACCATAGAACTTCACTTTCCCTTTGAACAGCTCCATCCCCACCATGGCAAAGATGTAGTAGATCACCTGAGAGGACGGGGGCAGTTCATCACCAACCCTCCAGACACTCAGACACAGTGTGTTGATCTACTCACGATAATGAGCTGTCCAAAGGTGAGAATGGCCGGTCCAATCCGGATCAGAGTGTTGATGATTGCACGAAACCTGAAAGAGAAGACAGATGTGTTCTACTTCACCTCCACTTACAGGAACCTACTGCTGCTTCTGCTCTGGACCTTCAAAGAACCCAAATGAATTGAATGTTCACAGGTGAAGTTAGTAGAAGGTGGATGTTTACTGCTGTAACTGAGCTGGGGTTTGTTAATATTTCAACAATTTTAAAACAAAATCTTCATTTTGAAATTTTGTTGTGAAGTTCTGCTGTGGACTCCAGTTCCTCAAATGACATATAAAGAACTCAAACTGACTGTAATCAATACAACCACTGAAGAACAACATAATAAAATCTAGGTTATCAGGATGAGATGTAAAATTATACCAGAATAACCATCGTCATCCAGACTTAATTATTATTTAACAAATAAAAAACACACGCAGGACGATGCCATCACTGGATAGAAACACCCAATCACAGACGACTGGTGTCAAACCTGTGACACCACACACTGAGCTGGAGACATTAGAACATTCTGACAAATGTCCAGATGATCCTCCTTGGTTTCACTTCTACCTGCTCTGTTACACCAACCACCTGGTGTCTAAACTTCACAAACAATCAGCACCTGAATTCAGGAACTCTGGACCAACTGTCAGAATCCAAACACCTCATCCTGAACACCAGTGTCCCCCAGGGCAGTGTCCTGGGTCTCATCCTGTATGTCCTCTGAACCCTTGACTGTTCAATAAACATCATTTTGAAATGTGCATATGATATAACAATTATTGTTCTGATCTCTAACAACAAGGAGTCAGCATAAAAACCTAGACTTTCTGGTGTTTCACCAAGAGTCTGGAGAACAAAAAAAGAAACAGCGATCACTGTGGACTTCAGGGAGAAGGGCAAAGTCACAGTCCACTACCAGAGCTCATAGGTGGTGAAGAAGTGGAGATAGTCCTGATCACTGAAGACCCTTCTGGACTGAATCCATCAAGGAGGAGCATAAGAAGAGTCATCAGACGACCTCCTGGTGACCTTCTACAGGTAAAAGTCGACATTTTAATCACGTCTCAAATCCAGTTCTCGATGACATGGGACATCTCCACCCACAACCAGACTGAAAAACATCTTCACTTGAACTTGTAAACTAATGAAAAGTACAGTACTAATGACAAGTCCAGTTTTATGTTTTTTAATGTTAATGTGGTGAATATTTTCCATCACTTTGTTTGAACCGTTTCCTGTGTTTCATTGTGAATGTTGGGGGGGGGTGAAGCTGCCTCTACCTCTGGATGCTATCAACAACCCGGATCAGCCTCAAAACCCGTAGGATGAAGATGATGTCCAGGATCTGGCGGCTGCTGTACCCACCCACTGAGGAGACAGGGCACAGGATCACATTTAACCTGATGTCACCGGCACTGATGACATCCATCCATCCATCCACTCACCTGACTTCACTGCCGAGTTGACCACAGTGGCGACGAGCGCTGAGACAACGATGATGGTGTCAAACCTGGGAAAAAATAGTGAAAGTCAGAAGACAAACATATTTGCTTGATGTCTTATGACGCTTAAGCAGAAACAGCATCAACTGCAAACCCAGCGCTGACCAGCAGGGGGCATCAAACAGCAAAAACAACCCAGGAGAAAGAAGCTGCAGCTAAGGAGTCTGACACAAGGCCCAGAAGATCCAAGTCCAGGAACCACCAGAAACCATGAGAAATGAAAACTATGAGCAGAAAACAGCTGTTGTCCTGCAGCACCCTCTGCTGGATGAACAGTGACTAAAGCATCAAACATGGAGGAAGCGTTTGGTTTCTGCTCAGTTTTCACTTCTTGTGTTCAGGTTTTGGCAGAAGTTGTCCTCTGGGTCTGGACTTCTGGACACAGGTTCTGGGATAATTTTAGACTGAAGCTGCTCCAGAAGGTAAAACCCTTGTCTGTGCTCTGGATTCAACCAGGGTTTATGGAGTCAAAGTCAATTAGATTCAGGATCAACCTTCATGAACCTGTGAAGATCTTTTACCATTGGTGACCAGAGCACAGGGAGGTTTTACCTCATGATCACCCAGGCTTTGAAGAACATCATGAAGAACATACCTCAAACTTATAATCTGAGCCGTGGAAATGCTGTGTGGAACGTGACATGGTCAGAGTTTCAGTGGGTTTCAACTGGACTGGTACATGTTAGATGTTAAGTTCCTTTGCAGGTTCCTGATATCACTTTAATCACATTCGTTTTTAGATTTTATCACAGAAACACTAAATGGTTCTCAAGTCTTTCTGACATTTGATGGATGCAAATGTTTTTATCATTTTGTCTCATCTAATCTGATTAAATAAAACAAAATAAATGAAAAACTATCACAACACAACAGACTTTTCATTCACTGTCATTGTCTCTTCATCTGCTGAACAAAACATGTCATAAATGTGAGAAAGGGTGATCATAAACTGCAGAATCTACTGAAAAAATCTTTTTTTTTAATTCTTTGGAAACTTGAATGGAAACTTGAATTATTAAATGCACACTAAAATTTCATCTGTTAATGTGTTTTCATTTATTTGAATAAATGACAATGCAACCCAGTGGAACCAATCAGAACCAATGATGAGGTTTTACATTTTATATGTAACTGGAACCGACCTTGAAAACATGCAGCAAAAAGACCAGGATTAAAACTCTTCACCTGCTCCTCATCTTTACCCACAATTCCCTGGTCTCGTTTGAATAGTGTGTGAGAGGCCTCACCAGTTCCAGAAGTTATGTTTGGAGAAGAAGCCTCTGGGCTCAAAGACGTAGAGCTTCAGCAGGATCTCCAGCAGGTACAGTGACAGGAATGCCCACTCCGAGTTGGCAATCACCTGGTTCTCCTCGTCCAGGCCGATGAAGACGGCGTTCACCAGGATGATCAGGTCGTATGTGATCACAAAGGCCCTGACAGAAGGAACCTGCCGTTAGAACCGGACCATTGTGCCTGTGGAACCCGCTGAACCGGGCCTCACCTGTGTTGCACTAGTCGGCAGAGGAGGCGGCTCGGCGCTGACAGGTAGAAGGCGGGGCATAGGGCCTGAAGGGGGTGTGGCCTTGACTTGAGAGTGATAACCTCAATGTTGAGCAGGTCGGCGAGCTGCATGAAGGCGACTTTACCTGTCGACCAGGAACATCAACATCATCATCATTAGTATAGAATTAAGTGCCTGAGGAACTAAATCCAACTCATGTAGAGAAAAATTGTTAAAAAAAAAAATACGTAAAAAGTCTGGACTGACGGTGTGATTATTATCTCGTTTTCATCAGGTTCATCACCATATTTCATTCTCTTACTGGTGTAATTCTTGGTTTGTCCACTTGGGCAGCAGAGGGTTAAAACTGAGCTGCCACTGGATGTTCTCCCATCCATGCTCAACGGTGGATTTACCTACCAGCGTCCTTGGTGCCGTGCCTTTAATTTGTTTATATGTGATTTTGTTCAATATTACAGATCTCTACAGTATATTGAAAATATGTTCAACCCCCCCCCAAAAAAAAAAAACCAAAAACACTATACTTGATTATCTAAGACCTTGTTGTTTTAAATGCACAGTATCTTACCTTGGTCCTTTCTGCTCTACTGTCCAGTCAGATTTATTTATTTTTCTTTCTCTATTTTCATTGCACTTTAAATGTCTTAAATTTTCTGTTTATTTTGTTTCACATATTTGCAATAGTTCTGTTTAATCATTCCACCATGTCTCCTAATGTGTTTGTTTTACACTTTGTAACATTTTCCCATTCTTAATATGTAAATTTGTTTTGTGCCAACAATAATAAAAAACAAAACAAAACAAACAAACAAAAAAAAACAACTCTCCACAGCAATATTCTCCAACCACGTTGGGGCAGTCTCTATAATAGTTTTGGTAAAATATCGTCCTAGTTTTAAAATTTGTTCTGCTCTGTGATCTTATAAAGTTGTATGGCATGTGGGAAATGCTCCAGAAAAATGAAATTTGATGTAAAATATACCTTGTACACTCTGAAATCCAACTGTCCAAGCATGTGGACGCTATGCATCAAAGGAAAAATACTTTTATTTACAACAAATAAAAATCTGAAATCCTCATTAAGTGTAATAATAGACTAAACTTATCATTTATAAGATTTAAGCATCTTTATATGTCTGAAACTCATTAATATATTTGGGTATAAAGCAATAATCTTTCAACAATCAAATGAAAATAGCAGGTAGTATAATCACAACGATATGCTTTTGGACTTAAAAATCAGGTTTTTTTCTTTCTTATATGTGTTTGTACATCCTATAATGACATTAATCTCTCATAATGTTGCTTTTTTTTTTTTTTTTTTTAAATTCTCAATACATTTCAACTTTAGCCTAAAAAAACTTTTTTTTTCTTCCAGAATTCATGCATGAAAGTGTTAAAAATGCAGAACAGATACTGACTAACCCCCATGTACCCCCCAACAGAATAAAGAAAGGTAGTTCCTCACCCAGAAACTGGGAAACCAATGCCTTGGTCACACAATGAACCAACAGTGAGGTGTTTATTGCCTTGTAAAAATGATGCAATTAAAATAAAACATTAAACAATGTTTCCAGAAGTATTGTCTGCATGCCACAACATAAACTCCACTTTTAAAATGTAAAATACAGGGTAACATTCTCAAACCAATACTGATTTGAATTTAAAAGTGATTAAAATGCAGAACAGAAAGTGACCCGCGCATTATTTACAAAGCTGTTGGTTGTTATTATGATCATAAGTATTTGTTGCTTTTATGGAACTCCTTTCCATTTGAGTAAATCATATCACTATTAATCCAAAAGAGTTACAGACATTATCACATTAAAAGGAATCAATATTGGAGATGCTTGATATTGGTGTTTTGCTTCTACAACTGAATCATGCATCACTGAACATGGTCCAAAATTATTTTTTAGACATAATTATGCATTTTACTAAACCAGACACAACTTTTTTTTTTCTTTTTTTTTTTTTTAATAAATCAAAAGCTGGCAAAACAGACAGAGTACCAGAACATGTCCTTTGACTGCATTTACTTGCTGTTGCACATCCATGAATCCTTACAGTGTTGTTTAACAGATGGTTAAGTATTTATATGGACACATGCGTGTATAATTTACTAGTTGACCTACTATGAACAGGAAAATAAACTTATTCTACTACTACATATAAGCCTCAGTTGTCATTTAAAATTAAAATGTTTATTGCGCTGTGAAATATAACCATAATGCATTCTATCTATCTATCTATCTATCTATCTATCTATCTATCTATCTATCTATCTATCTATCTATCTATCTATCTATCTACCCCCATTCCATTATTTATGGATCTGCCAGGCTCTTATGTTTATGGTGTGTTCAGGTGCATGCAGTGAATTGTCAAATAGCTGTCGTTTACAAAGGGGCCCCTGAGTTTTGTCTGTCAGGCTTCATACAGTTCAGAGAAACACCCAAGCATCTGAAAATGAATCTACAATTTAAAAATTATTTGTTAAAAATCTATTGCATTTTCAGTTGAGTTTGGTTTGAGTTGCATCTATAGTTTTAGTTTGAAAAGTATTCCCATTAAAAGACCAGTTTCAACTCAGTTTTTCAAGTTTTACGGCTAAAACTTGACCAAACGCTGCCTCAGTTCATCACTTTTTCTGCTTCATCACATCCTGAAAACACACCACAGTCATGAACAGTCATACACAACTTCAACATGGGGAAGTTTAATGATTTTATCTCAGATATCATCCCCTGCTTCATATTATAGAAAACAGAACCTGAAGTGAACAATCCCAAAAATGCAAGATGAAATATGACTGAACTGAAGCTCCATGATGTCATTTTGTTTTTGGGTCAAATGATATTAAAAAAAAACAAAACAATGTGGACATTTAATAAAACACATTTACAAATCAAGGTTTAAGAAAAAAATAAATAAAACTCAATGTTTCTAAACCTGAAGAGAAACAAAAACCAGGTTCAGTCCAGTTTAAGACCAGGTTCGGTCCAGTTTAAGACCAGGTTCAGTCCAGTTTAAGACCAGGTTTGGTCCACTTTAAGACCAGATTCTGTCTTATTTAAGAACAGGTTCAGTCTAGTTTAAGACCAAGTTCAGACCAGTTTCAGTCCTATTTAACCCTCGTGTATTCCTATTCTGCTGCCTTCGTCTATGGGATGTGGACGTTGTGGAAGGGTTAAAACCAGGTTCAGTCCAGTTTTAAGACCAGGTTCAGTCTAGTTTAAGACCAGGTTTAGTCCAGTTTAAGACCAGGTTCTGTATGGTTTAAGACCAACTTCAGTCTAGTTTAAGACCAGGTTCGGTCCACTTTAAGAACAGGTTCAGTCTAGTTTAAGACCAGATTCAGTTTATTTTAAGACCAGGTTTAGTCCACTTTAAGAACAGGTTCAGTTTAGTTTAAGACCAGGTTTAGTCCAGTTTAAGACCAGGTTCGGTATGGTTTAAGACCAACTTCAGTCTAGTTTAAGACCAAGTTCGGTCCACTTTAAGAACAGGTTCAATCCTATTTAAGACCAGGTTTATCTGCTGTGTTCTTAGTGTGAACTTGTCCTGATGGTGCTCTGGATCGGCCCCACCCCCCACCCACTGTGTTCATTACTCACCGATGGCGCCCTGGTTTTTGTCATCACAAACGCTCCACAGAAGCTCCCGGTGAGCGTTGCTGATGTCAGGACGCACCAATCGGACTAGCTGGTTCCAGCGCTCCTGAATCACTACAGGCTCCGCCCCCTCTGGCCGCTCCTGTAGCACAGCAAATGCTCGCACCATCTTATGGCGTCTGGCCCTGACAAGTTGGCGGACCTCCTCCTGGAGATGAAGACAACCCAGCAGACATCAGGACCAGGATCAAGACCCAGACTTCCATGAAGTCCAGATCCATGTGGGTTTGACATTCATTTATTACATTAAAAACACTCATTGTACTTCTACGTTCTAGTACAAGATGTTTGGTGTCATCTCCTCAGGTCCTTCATAGTCCTGAACATCAGAGACCAAGTCACATGACTCTGAACTTTTATGTAGATTTATTTTAGTGCAAATACATTTTAGTGTAAATCTGTACTAATGTGTGCTAAGAACCTAAATCTTACATTTGTTCATTTTTTCTAAATAATTTTCTATAAATTATGTTCTTACTCAGACAACTGATCACATGACTGGTAACACCAATGCATTGTGGGTATTTAACATGGCTGGTGCATACATTTGTTGTGGTTTAATTTCAGTTAAAGTTGACAAACTGTTACCAATGGATTAGGTCAGGTTTATAAACTTCAAATAATGAATTAAAATGGAAAATATCGCCCCAGTTGATTGGTCGATGTGATGATCAGTGGTTTATTTTATTTCATTTCATTTTCAGTTTCAGTTCCACAGTTTCTAATGTGAAAACTTTCATTTCAGATGTGTTTAATGTGTTCGTGGATTAAAGATGTAAATGAATTGATACTTTCGATTCAGTCTTTAAAACCAATCAACACTGATAATAAACTAAAGGTCATTTTATTGAACATTAGTGAAGTCGTTTTAGGTCAGAACCTCCTGTAGACCCATTGAACTAATACAGATCACATGACTCAACGTGAAGCTAAATGAAGACCTGCTCATGAAGCCATGAACCAGAGCGAGGTCCGTCCTCGTGCGGTGACGGTTTTCTGAGCCGTCTCATACGTGACCATCCAGGGTCTGATCCCCATTTTCAGACGTACCTTCAAGTATTTTTTGTAGTTGTTGTAGACGACGGCCAAGAAGACCGACATGAAGATGTAGGTGTTGATGAGGATGTACAGGATGAAGAAGATGGCGAAGATGAAACTGGCGTTGTAGGCGGGCATCCTACCAACAACACAGGATGTCACACGTGTGCAAGACAGATTAAAAACCACAACAAACACTTTCTTCCCCTTTTGTAAAAAGAAGAAACCATGAATTTCCTCAAAGCGTTGGGTTTGTTGAACCTTCATGTGTTGAATGTGGTTTTCTGTGTTTGTGTCGAGTCAGTGACTGAAGAAGCTGAACACAGATGAAGATCAGTGACTGGTTCAATGATGGACATTCAACTCAGTCTAAGGGTCAAAGGTCGATGGTGAGCCTGCAGGATGTTCTGTCCTTAGTTGAAATGGTCATGTGATGTATGTGTGTCTCTCTTACATGACGTCAGGGCTGTTGGCCGTGGTGACGAGGACATACAGGTCAAACACGATGTCCAGGTAGTTTGTGAAGTATGGAGCTCCGTTTATCGTCTTCAGACCTCTGGAAGAAACAGAATGACAAAAGGTACAATTACCCACAATGCATCTGTTGACAGTGAGAGAGAAACCCAATACAATAATTCAATAATTGTCCTCAGAACAAAAGAGTCAATATACAGAAAAACATCTACAGGTGACACAGAAAAGGCAAAAATACTTTTCAGTATTTGTATTTTACTAAACTGTTATTTCCTATGTTCTGAAACACAACACAGACTGCAATGGGTGGCAAGCGCTCACCGTTTGCCGAAGAGTTTGAGCGCCATCAGGGAGAAGATGAGAACGCTGAACATGAAGAGCAGAAAGACGTAGAAGATCTGAGGCAGAGCGTTCCGGATGCTTCGGAACGCCCTGCGGAGCTAAACACAAACAAACAAATAAACACACAAACAAACAAACCAGCGCCGGCATCCACGGCATCCCTCAGGGCTCTGGCTAATGATGCATTCAGGCGCCATCAGCTCATAAACATTTCAGGCAGAAAGTAAACCATGATCCACAGATTTCAGCAAATTAGAAACGACGGCAGCGACAACGACATGAATGAAAAAAATCAACACAAACACATCGAAGTGAAGAACATCAAAAAATAAACATGTACTGAGGAACATGTTATAATCTACTTCCTGTTTCTGTCCGTTATTTTATACATTATGATGAAACAGTTAAATACATATGTTGTACACATCAATCATGTCTCATGAATCTAAAGCTGTCCGAGGGTTAAAGTTACAGTGTCCAGACAGGTTCACGTGGGGGTGTTATGGGTTAGCGTGTGGCGACAGGTATGCAGGTGGGAGGAGTTACCTGCCGACCCTCTGTGACATTGACCAATAGAAGTGGCCGTAGGACTCTGGACCAGCGGACGGCGCGGCAGTCAGTGGCTTTGAGCGCTCCGTAGATGATCATATCAATCAGAGTGAGCTGAACAGATACAGAAACATCAGTGCGTTGGTGAAATGCATCCTGGGAGTCGAAGTCCATCACCTCCTTCACACAAACTGGGTTTTATTACAGATGCAGATGTTTCACCTGATCATTAGATGCAAATGTTCTCTCACTAGAACATAGAACATATGACATACATGAACTGAAACCATGACTCTGCACTCTTAACAGAACCAGGTTCAGGTCCACATTCTACAGATAGCAGGTTCCATGTGGTTCAGTGTGGTTTCATGTGGTTCTATGTGTCCTGATGTGAGTTACTGCGTCCCCAGGAAGCCGCTCTCCTCTGAAGGCGCTGACGAGGCGAATCCGGCGGCGAAAGGTCGTTTCACAACAACAGGCAGAAAGTCGCCTCAGCACATTCTTCTTCTGCCGTTTACAGACAGGAAACAGCAGTAACCTGGTCTCTGAATGGTACAGACTACAAAGCCCCTCCCACTGACCACAATAAACCCCGCCTACCATGAGGATGACAATGATGCAGATGTTCTTTGGGTCTTTCCAGAACTTGTCTCGAGGAATCACTTTGGCGTAATGAATTAGTCGGACAGTGAAGGCAAGCAGACACACTAGCTCCGCCCCCATGGTGGCCTGGAGGAAGTATACAAGTACATCAGAACATGGGTACATCAGAACTGAGTACATGAGTACACAGATATACACAGTAGTAGTAAATCCAGGAGTATCTGGAGTACTGCACTGTAAATTACTGCATTCCATTATGGCGTGGAGTCTGTCTCACCCATATTGGCGCATCGATGACAGCTGGTTCCTCGAAAACTGCCAAACCCAGATTGACCAGGATGAAGAAGTAGAGCAGAACCTTCAGAACCCAGTGGTTGTAGATCTGGTACAGTCTGAAACAAAACCAGAGCATGGTCAGAACCATGTGAGACTGTGACCAAACCTGGACACCAGTACAGATACACTGAGGAGACCGCCCCTGGTCCTGAAACACCAGGACCAGGATCCGGACCGGCCTAAGCCTAAATGCAGGTGTTGAGAGGTTCTGACCTCACAGCCTGTGGTGATGTGTCGAAGTGGATGTTCCGGTTGTACTGAGCATCCGATACGTAGATGGCTGCAAGATCCAGGTCCTGAAACACAGGCCGAAGGTTACCGGACACAGAAGACGTCCAGGTCTGAGTCCAAATCCAGGTCCAGACCAAAACATGGACAGATTTAGGTTTACAGAGTCAGTTTCTAAGATCATAAACTGAGTCAGGTCATGTTTGACTACATCCCAAACAGAGAAACAGTCGAACAGTAAATCCATAAACCAGTACCACATCCACCTGCTTTATGAGCCTTTTACTGCACAGTCACATGAGCAGAACAGGCCTCAGAACTACAGTCACAACAAGGACCAGGTCCAGACTGAGGTCCTGGTCTGGGAGGTTTAAAGGTAAACCAGTCCAGATGAAACCAGACCTGAAGGATCTAGATTCAGGTTTAAGTTTGATTATTATGAATTGACTCTTCAGCAAATAAAAAAAGAAGAAGAAATTGTTGACGGAACTACAGATAAAACTCAACTGAACCAGTGAATTCAACAGTTTCATCAGTTCAAACCAATCAAATCAATCAACAGCTTTAACCAGTGATGTGTCTTTTTCAGATCAATAATATGAGAAAAATCACACTAGAACTTGACAAACAGGTTCACCACAAGACCGGTTCTAGTTCTCGTTCTACAGGTCAGTCCAGTCCGGTTCCGAATCTGACTGTGGTTCTGATACACCAGGGTTAAAAGCAGAGATGAAAACATCCCTCATGCCTGCTTTGACTAGACTCGGGTCGGACCACCGTACACCGGATCCAGGTGGTCCAGGGTTCGGGTCGGCAGAACCCGGTCCTTGGTCCCGAACTCACCCAGAACAAAGACCAGGTGACGTTGAACCGGATCGAACTGAGGCTGTTTTACTTCTCGCTGAATGATGGACATAACCCTGAATCTGGTCCGGGTCCTGGTCTTGGTTCGGTTACTGAGCCGTGAGGACCCGGTCCAGTTCCAGTGAACCCACTCACCTCCTTGTATTTGTCGGGGTTCCCTCCGTTTGGAACCCGGTCTGGCTTTCCTGGAGCTCCGGGGTCCTCGGGCTCCGGGTCCGACATCTCAGATCTGGTCTCTGCCGGACAGGGTTTATGCGGATATGTGATGTGGTTCTGGTGCAAAGGTCAGCGGATCCGCATCAGTTTCCCGCAGCGTAGCGGGTCCGAGTGAACTGCATTGGGTCTGGGCGAGATCTGATCCAGTTCCTCCAAGACCAGCACTCATAAACCAGGACAAGGACGCTTTCACGGACTGTCGGAAACATTCAGGACAAAACACAGTGACGTGGAAGACAGACACAGACGGACTTTAACTTAAAGAAGAAAATCAACAGATTCATGGACAAAACATAAAAGTCATTTGTATGTGTTTTTACCGAATGAAACTAAATCTGAAAACTGAGAAATTCCACAAAAACAAACTCAAACAGATGAAAACACAGCGCACATCACTTTTACCTGAAAATAAAATACAGTCCAAATATAAATACTTTAGACCAGGTCCTCACAGGTCCGTGGACCCGGGTCCGGACCCAGGTCGAGACTGAGGAGTTCAGTGACCTCCGGTAGGCTATCTCCAGCAAAAACACTGGACCTCGTGTTGTGTTCAGGGTCTGAGAAGCTTCACGAACATCTGGGCTGTGTTTCCACTCTCCTTGGCTCCTGTGCAGAGGTTGAGTTTTCAGTTTCTAGGAGGCGCTATTGAGGCATTTTACCATCAACCTCGAAAATTCCTGACGTTTCTGACTTGGTTTTCAGTTTTATCAATGAAGCTCAAAGATGAACCGAAAACACTAATGAAAATGTTTTTGAATAGGTCATACTCACTTAAATAAAGATGTGTGAATAAAGGTTAAAGAAACAGAAAAACATACTACAAATATAAAACTACAAATACACACAAAGCTCCCAAATCATTACAATTATATGTTAATTTATCATATATTTACTGCATTGAATTAAATGTTTTATTCGTATTTTTTCCTCTTTTCCATCTTTTCCATCTTTCCTTTTTTCAAATTTTAACTGGAGACTGTAAAGGCATCAAAGATCATCACGTGACACCGTTCAACAAGTAGGTTTTATCTGAACTTTAATAAAACTTTTGTGTAAAG
>JAPSES010080714.1:0-26308 GCA_029822895.1 Maxillicosta whitleyi | reverse complement strand
GTGTTACTTAATGTGACGTCTAAATCTGGTCCCCCCTGCCCCCACATCCCCTCAGTGAAGTGCACTCTATTTCTCTCTAACTAAAGTTACTCTCGTCCTCAGCATCTCTGTTTTAGATTGTTTACTTGGAAGTGACTATCATGTCAAGGCTCTCTTAGAATAGCAGTCATCAAATGCTGAGATAATGTTTTCTAGGAACAGAGGAAGGACATGCAGTACACCCTTGACATGCTGTTGTCAGAGGTTTCTGTCTTAAGTTCAACCAGATATTTCTTTTTTTTTTTTTTTTGCTTAGGGTTGATAAAAACACATTACTGTTAAAAAGTTCTTCAGGGCTGAAGTGGTGACCATCAAGTAAGCTTTAAGGACAAATATTTGACGTTAGATCTGTAATAGATATAGGTTTCTCATGCTTGTTAATAAATGACAACAGGGCACAGTAGCTGTAGATTCAGATTAGATGTATTCAGTGATAGATAACATGTCTGGAACATTAGGCCATTTCAGTTTAACTTTGAAAGTCCACATGACTTAGAATTTTCACTCACCACACACATCCCTAGGCTGAAAAAGAGTTGAGAAATCTTCCCTGAGCAATTGAATAAATACACTCTGAATCACATTTATTCATTAAAATCATACAAAAGGAAGTAAAATGCAAGAACACCAGTCATACAATGATGATAAAATCTAAAAAAAAAAAAAAGGTCGTGGAGAGCGGCCACGTCTTTTACTTGAAATCAGGTTATTCCATATTTGAAGAAAACCTCAAAATGAAAGTAAGGTTCACCACAGTTTCCCCATAGAAGCACAAATGCAAGTGTTTCTTTATTATGTGTATGTCTGTTTTCTTTTCCTCTTTCAGTCTGTCTTTCCCCCCATCTTTTCTTTCTTTCTTTCTCTTTCTAAACTGATCGGATCCAGATGTGGTGGCGGTGTGTCGAGAAAACCACAGTTGTATCTCCTATAAAATTCTATATTGCGCCATTACTTTTTATGATTTTAAGCACGGCATTTAAATCCTCTCGGTTACTCGCATAGAAGACACGACTTGTACCATTTTTGTGGCAGACCTAGTAAGGTTTGACCTCAGTGTTATCGTATCATCGGTGATCATGATGTAACAGGAGTTTGGTACTTTTTGGTAAGACATTTGCCAAATGAGTCACGGTGTAAACCTGTCAAAAGTGGTGAGATAACACCGTCACAGTAGTGAGATTTCTCTATTCACGTCTCACTGGTTCATCTTCGTTTCATTTACCTAAACCCAGGTGATGGAAACACAGAGGGGGGTGAGCATTTCTGAAAATGACAGACGCATGGAAACAGACCAAGTGAAATCATATTTGTCCTTCAGTTTTAGTTTCAAATCTAATTCAGTGGCTGAAACTGTGACTGATTTTCTGATCCCAAATGCCAGGTGAGAGGGTCTGTGGCAGATTGAAGGGGTGATAAAGCTTAAGGTCGCTCATCTCGTATCATGGCAACACTTCCAGTAATACTGTTCATTACTTGAAAAAAGCCTGTATCCGTTTGTCTGCCCTACATTTAATCTCTTGACTCGCATTGTTTAAAAATAAATAAAAAAGACTCCATTCTTATCTTCTGATTTCATTCAGGCAGGATGTTTGACTAAGATCACGCTTGATAAAATAAATGTGTGGAAAAGTAGGGGTTTTCCTACATTTATCTCCTGATGATTCCTGCCATTTGATTACATTCTCATGTATTAAAGAATAGAATGATGTTCGAATCTCATGAATTATTATTTTATTCACATTAAATCTATCAAATGGTTACACTGAGAAAATGAACAATCAACAAAAAAAAAAGAATTTTTAATTTTCTGACAGTAACAAATCTCAGTAAAGGTAGGACGGGGTCATGTTTACCAATGTCCAACATCCCCTATTCTTTTAACCCTTTAAAAACCTTTAACCCTGTAAAAAAAAAAAAAAAAAAAAAACTCTTATTGATTCAAATCCCATTGCCTTTAATGCAATTTTTTTCACCCATTCATTGTTATAGTTTCTGTTACAAACATTACTAAATGAACATATAAAGCTAAAAAATAAATACATAAAACCTGTTTTTTTCATAATTTATGGTAGATTTCATGTCTATGAAATCAGGCAACTCTAAAATGAACACAAATTATTTACTTCAATGGCTATATGAATTAATTAATGTAGTTTTTGGTGAAAATTTGAAATTAAACACATATAGTTAAACTTATTATGATATAGAAATGTACTAGAACATTTTTATTAACATACAGTACGAATTCATATAACTGGTCAAAATTGTCCCTGCAGCTGCAGTAATAAGAGGCAGTGAAGCCCCCTCCATGTTTGTTGCAGCTGCTTGGAGCTCCGCTTTCCATAATGCATGTTGTGGCAGATTTCCAAAAATGCCCAAGTGACCTACCGCCTCTGTTTGTAAACAAGCAGAGTGTAGTGGAGTACACTTGGAAACTCTTCACAGAAGAGGGAAGAGATTCGGGTGTGTGATCAGGGAAACACATACGGATTTGTGATACGTAGGCTATGACTGAGTTTTATAGATTTGATGAAAAATTGGTGACAAAAGTCAGGCAGTTTTAAAGTCAGTATTTATTGTGACCTCTGACCCCATGACAAGAAACAGCAAATACCATTAGAAACATCTGGCATCTGTTCAGAAATCAGAAAGTGAATGGAACAAAAGGATTAAACACATATGAAGTGTAAAAGGAAGGGGTTTGTTGTGCCTGGCACCATTTTTTTTGTTTGTTTTTGTTTACTTATAATGGCCAAAAATTGTCCATGCTGACATCTGCACACATAGATATGATGACATCAGCTGGATCGATGCCAAAATAAGATACAATATGTGCGAGGGGCGGGGTTTGTTGTGCCTGGTACCACTTGTTGTATCTGAAGAAAAGCAAGTGAGAAATGCATGTTCATTTCAACGCTGCAAAAACAACTTGTGCACAAGACTGTACATGTACATTTCAGCATTTATGGCACCTTTCAAGATGTGTAAACTTCCGTTCTGTGTGCAATGAAACACCCCCATACACACCCCACTTATATATGTTCCTGACCTGTTGTTCGTTTCCAGCTGTGTGTCCTTCCCCCTTTCTTTCTTTCCCTTTGTTTTGCCACCATCAAACTAAAAAAATGCATTATTTTCTTCATAGAATGGTACATTTTGTCAGATCAGGATAAACTTTATTGTCCCACATTTGTTTTGGACAACAGTGCTACACACAGCTGCATTCATATTCAGACACAGAAAGTAACTAAACACACTCAGTCACAAGATTTTGGAGTCCGTCAGTATAATCACAATTATGTAATCCACCTAATCTATGTATTTCACCTTTCCTTCCAAGGTAAGGTAGAATGAATACAATTAATTAATTAATACAGCAATGAATTTAAACATATTTGAGTAATTTCATTCCTTAATTTTCAGTGCTATGGATTAAAAAAAGAGAAAAAAGATCATAGTTTCAGATATGTTAGACAAAAATTTTATGAAAAATGTGCAAATCATTGCATTGTTTTACTTTGAATTTCACGGTGTCCCAACTTCTTGTGATTTTTGCATCATACCTACATGTTGCATCACATGAGTTCAGTCTTGTCTTGCATGAATACATTCCTTGGTGCCTCCAATTGTCCAAAAACAAGATGCTGATAATAAAATATGTTTGCCGTATGACCTAATCTTACGATAATATGCGAGCACTTTAACCCTATGAAAATAATAGTGCTTGAGAAGTATGTGGTTTGAAACTGTACTTTCACTTCAGAGAACAGTGTGTCCATTATCTACGTGTGTGTGTGTGTGTGTGTGTGTGTATGTGTGTGTGTGTGTCTTGAGGTTGCATAGGGACACTTAACAGCCAAGATAAACAGTCGCAGGAACAGGGAGTGTGTTCAAGTACAGATATTTACACTAAAGGTGAGAAAAGTAGCCTTTCTTCTGTAGTTCACATCTCTGTGTCCAAATACGGACATTTATTATAAAGCTAGACAACCTGACACTGTTTTAGTAGTGAAGCAGATTATCCCTGCTAAGGGAGTAGAATAGAGGATTCACATCTGTAATTGAAGCTGCCAGTCACATATTTAGCCCCCTCTTTTTTTATACTTCTAATTTATTATGTTAGCATTCTATTTTTACTGGGTCTCATGCTGCTGCTCTACAATTTCCCAGTTTGGAAGTGCTCAAGTATATCTACTCTATGTTCATTCTTCATTTATTCGTTCATTCTATGTCTATGGTAAAGCATGAATTGCCCAAGTGTTGTGTCCATATAAAGTCCTGCTTCCTCTTAGACCATTGAATATGTCGAAAGGTTATCAAGGAAAAACACTACAATCAATAATAATGTGATGACTTTCACGTGCACTGGTTATTTATTCCATGTTCAGTGGTTGAAGTTATGATGTTGGTTTCCATTCTTTGCAGGTTAGTATACGTAGCGTTTTTTTTCTGTTTGTTTCGAAAGATACTGCAGACATAGTTCATTAATGAAATGAGTTGCATCATCATAACTGTTTAAATGATCCCAAAAGTAACTGAATGTAGTTTCTGTCTTTTGCATGACCCATATTTTTTAACTGTTTTGATTCCGCTTAGTGATTCAGCTGTTTGCATCATGTTGCTGCCACCTCTGCAGCTGCAGGTGCTTTTCACTGCTTCAGTTTGGGTATCGGTTACAGAGGACTACATCTACGACAAGACTGTCGAACTCATTTTCAGTCAGGGGCCACATTCAGCCCAATTTGGTCTCAAACAGACCAGAGCAGTGTCATTTTAACCTATAAATGATAACTCCAAATCTGTCTGTTTGTATTAGCACAAAAAAAGTAAAATTTCATTATGAAGATGTTTATAATTACACACTATCCTTTAACAAAATCTGTGAAAAACAAGAAGAACCATGGACATTCTAGCAACTGTGGGGGGGGGGGGGATTGTGCGGAAGGGGATTTCAGGGAGATGTTCACTTCTGAGCTGCCGCCGTTGTTTTAAGTGTAAAAGAACATCACTGTACGTCTGTGGCCTGACGTCAGCACAGAGGGAGCCAATGGCAGCACACTCACTCCCTCAGGCTATAAATGCATAGGACATACACACAAAAGATACAGATTATTCAGAGTAGGACCTTTGGGCAACTGTTAATATCGGACCCTGCGTTTGATCTGGGCAAACAATTTCAGTCAAAATGCTGATACACTGTACTGAAATTTTGCGTATTGGGTCAAAATTTTAGCGTCAGGGGCCGATACGCTAAATTGCGCTAGCTAGAACCCTGATGGACAACCTGAAAATTTTATATATATGTTATGTTTATGTCCTCTGTTGTAAGTCACTTTGGATAAAAGCATCAGCCGAATGTTATTTAATGTAATATATATATATATACACATAAGTGCAACTTTAACAATATTATGTCTGAACTTATTATTTGCACATACATTACAACTTACAGATCAGTGGATCTACAAATTCACAACACACTAACTCAAGTCACACGCTTGACTGTTAATGTATTCTGCGTAATTTTGACACCATGTAAATTTATCCTGTGGGCTGGATGGAACCCTTTCATGGGCAGGTTTAGGCATATGCTTGGCACCCCCGATCTATGACGTGCCATAACGGCAAAAATGCCCTTTAGACTAAAAATATATGGGGCCGACCTTCAGCCCAAGTAACACATTCAACCAGTCTTTATGTATAACAGAGGGTGAGAAATTAGTCACTCTGGTCAAAAATGAGAAACGAAGAAACCGACAGGCGATGATTCTTGTTGCCAAACTGTGAGACGATAAGAGTAAGAGACTTTAATCAGGGGATTCCACACCAGTCTGGTGTTAACATTTTATATGTCGAGCCAGGTTGAAACCAGCGACAGCAAATGAGCTCATGGTGATTTTCACATTTCATCTGCGTTCAGTGACGTGGTTATGTCATTTCTTCGTTCTACATATGAACATGTGACAGACAAGTGTCATCTGCTGCCTGCACCCACCCGCCTGTTTTTTTTTTTTTTTATGTTTTTCTCTTTATTGGTGATGTCTTCTGCCAAATAAGTCATAATTAAGAAATTGCACTTTACACTTTAAAGATGCAACTACTTTGGTCATTCTGTGTCTGTGCGTCTGGCCAAATGAGTCAGAAGGTCTGAATTTAATGTACAACATAAAACTGAAGTAGTCTGATAGACAATGTTCCTATTTTAAGTGGTTTTATTATGAGTAATCAGTGATGTGTGAACTAATCAGAAAGTTTAAGAATCAGATAACTTTATATTATTGCATATTTTGTACTATTATCACAATATTATATACTATTACTATACGTTAAACAGTTTCTGTTTTTGATGAATTCATACCAAGTTCTATTTTCATCATCTATGGGAAACTATTCCTTTAAATCCAAGTATTACATCATTATTCTCTGCATTTCAAACCCAGTATATTCTGTCTCTGACATGTTTGGTAATGACAGATTGACCTGATGCATCATGCTTCTATTTTTGTGTCTTCTTCAGATAACAGTGACCTCATAGCCTGCATGGTGGTGAGTAAAGATGGCGGCCAGGCCCAGAGGTTCCTCGCTGTGGACATCTACCAGATGAGCCTGGTGGAGCCGGAAACCAAACGTCTCGGCTGGGGCGTGGTTAAGTTTGCCGGACTCCTCCAAGTAATTACTTTTTTTTTTTTTTGCTTTTAAACTCATTAATTCACCACTACCCTTCACTTTAGATGTAATAATTTACCAGATTTCTACATAGTTACAACTGCGGTTCCACCCATTTTCTCTAAGTCTTCCTCAGATTTCTCCAGCAGAACTCTTCTCTTAAAGATAACATGTTGGTTATACACACATGAAGTCCTGCTCAGAAGCATTTAACATATATACTCTCATTGTATTAACTTTAAGTCATGTTTTACTACATGATGGTGTGCATTTATTTGCTTAGCATGTCAATTCAAATAAATGGAAAGAATATAATGATGTTTGAATTAATGTCAACCCTTAACACTAATATGTAAATAAATAAATAAATAATGAAAACCATGCAATAATGCTCGAATCTCATCAATCCTTATTTCATTTATAGTAGAATTTAGAAACTCTATCAAATGTTTAAACTGGAAAAAAGGTCATTTTTAATTTCATGGCACTAAGACATTTCAGTAAAGGTAGGATGGAGCCATGTTTACCGATATGTAAAATCTCCTGTTCTATGAATCCTAAGGGAATGTTGTGCACATGTTACATACTTTTCACTTTATTTTTTGATCATTTTTGAAATCTTTAGCTAATGTTAAATTTCACTTTTCTTTCACTTCAAGGCTGTGTACAGTTACACAATGTTGTGCAAGTCTTTGTTTTGTATATGAAACTTTTCAGTAAATGATGTTATAAGGTCGGCATTCCACAGAAACTGGTTGATTTTTATTTTTTTTGCATTTGTTTTTGAGTTGTTTTCTCTCATTTTCAGCCACATCTTTGTTCTCCATTTTCTCATCTTGTCTCCGTTAAACCCTCTGACCCTTTGCTCTTTTATTTTCTTCTCTCACCAGGACATGCAGGTATCTGGCGTGGAGGACGACAGCAGAGCGTTAAATATCGTCATCCATAAGCCCAGCTCCAACCCCCACGCCAAGCCCCTTCCCATCCTGCAGGCCAACTTCATCTTCGCAGATCACATCCGCTGCATCATCGCCAAACAGAGGCTGGCTAAAGGTCGCATCCAGGCCAGACGCATGAAGATGCAAAGAATCGCAGGTCAGCGCTTGGGTATTCACACTCATCAAAACCCCTGACTCTGACAATTAACACTGGAGATCTGACACATACTTATTGGAATTTTTCTGTAGTTCTTCACCCACAGGTCTTAGTTGTATGTGCTCACACAGTGAAGACTGAAGTTACCCATCAGTCACTAGTACTTCCCCTTCCCCTATTCCAAAGAATTACACACAAGTACAGGGTTTCTGCGCGTCATTAAAAAGTATTAAAAGTCATCAAATAGATTTTGTGAAAATCAAATTGGATGTCCGGAGGTGTTAAAAAATTAAATACACTAGATGTAAAAGGAAAAAAAAATATGGTTGAAGTCACAACACTTGATTCTTGGAACTCAGTGTGCTGTGAATGTGCTCATGTTTTGGTGAAAGAGTGGAAGGAATATTGGTAAATGTCAGAAACATGGGAAAATGAGAGTTTCAGCACGAGGAACTGTTCAGAACCTGGTTAAAGCCTGTCGACAGTTTCAACAGAAACTGTCATAAA
The DNA here is from genome assembly GCA_029822895.1 of Maxillicosta whitleyi. Classification (NCBI taxonomy): domain Eukaryota; kingdom Metazoa; phylum Chordata; class Actinopteri; order Perciformes; family Neosebastidae; genus Maxillicosta; species Maxillicosta whitleyi. The sequence goes on along the minus strand of JAPSES010080714.1, from coordinate 18,001 downwards.
ACTATAAATAAAACTGTATCTGCATTTGGACATGGACATTTAATTAAAGTGGCATTAAAAAGAGCATTAAAAAGGATTCAATTAGATTTGCTGATACCTGGAGAAACTCTGAAGTAATACCCAAAATTTTGCCGCAAATTTTTCCTCCCTTTGTAAAGTAAGAGCAAAGTTCTTTGTCCATTCATGGCTGTTTCTTGATCTTCCTAACATCTGATTTTCACATTCACGTAACTATCAAATGACACACACATTTAATTATTGATATCGAATTAAGGAACAACTTCAACAGGAACAAAACCTCAACTCGAGAATACAGATCCAACCAGTTTCCAGTGAAAAACTGAGCTGTGAGTCACACTGGTCAGACGTAAGAAATCAAGAAACCGACAGACGTTAATATTTTAAAAGACTCCGAGATGAAAGAGGAAGAGGGTTTGAGCAGGGGATTGCACACCAGTCTGATATTAACATCAGACTTTTAGAACCAGAAAGGATGATATTTCAATTAAAACCTGTGATGATAATGTTTTAGCAGTCGCTTTGAGTGTATGACAATAAAAAAAGAACTGAAAAATAAAGTCATTATTAATAATTACTGTTTGATTATTTATCAAATTATAATGAAAGTGACGTACCAGCATCAGTAACAGTAGTGAAAATTCTCAGTTCTGTCCCTTTTTAAAAAATATATCATGAGAGAGTGAAAATCCAAATATTGTAGTTATACTTTTTATCTCACTGACCGATAGGCCATGAGCTATTGTGAAGGTGTCGTGTCTGGTGTGTACTTTGTCATCATCATCTTTACACATAGAAATATATCAGCTGGCCATTATATCAGGACAATATATTGCTATTTTTTTCTCCAATATCTTTTTTTTTATGAAAGACGATATGTGATCAGTACTAAAAATGTTAGCAGATATTTGATCAGGCACCTGTGTGGGCAGCATTTGAGTCCAATAAATGTTAAAAGAGTACTATGTGTACGTATATTAATAATTTTATTTATATGGCTGTATAAACATTGGAATTATCTGAGTGGTTCAAATGCACTTTACAGTCAATGTGCTTTTAAAAACAATTAAAAATCGACCTTAAATATCAGCAAACGTCCTGCCCTCTGCAAATTAAAGTTTCCAAAGGTAGGAAAAAGCTGCACAACAGCAGGAGGCTTAGAGGAACTAGTAAAGTATCTGTAAGTTTCACTTTCTGTGGTTGTGATGCGCATGTCAAGTTCTTTTCAACTCGCTGGGCTTTTGTGGATTTATTTGACCTGACCCCACCCTGCAAATAAACTGACATTCTTTTGACCCACCCAAACCCGACCCACTTCACATCACTAACACACAGCACCGAACACAGCCCCGTATACCACCTGATATAATATATATAATACCTGAACAAATCTGTCCATAAACGCGCTACAATAGTGGCAAACGTACGGTTGTAATTTGTTCCACAGTATGAATTTGGAAAGTGCAAAAGTGATACTAACGTTATTCAGAGTCAAAGGTGTCGTACTTGTTTTAGTTCAGGGTCCACATTCAGCCCAGTTATGATCTCAAGTAAAATAATAGCAGAATATCCTCTAAATAATTACTCTAAATTTAATTCAAAATTTCATTGTAAAAAGTCGGTGTTGGATCACTATCAGCAAAACTAATTCCCCCCAAAAATTGGATCGGAACGGAAGCAAAAACAATTCAGATGGGGACATCACTAATTTCTTGTAACATCTTTTTTTACAAAAATACTGGTCTGAATAATTAGAATGTTTACCTGTCGTTTCCTTTGGGCAATGTCTACAAAGTTCTGAGATATTTAGATTTTTCAATGTGAATATTTAAAATGTGCTTTTACTTATAATAGACCATAGTTTGACACCTTATAACATGGGGATACTTAAAGATATCAATCTATTTACTACTGAGCACTGATGGGAAGTCATGAACGGACTTTGATTTAATTACTTGAGTTCTCCTGTGAAAGTACCACCCACTTGTATTTGGAGATTGAGCTCCTGCATCAACACCACGGGACTCTAACATAGCGGCAGAAGCTGACAACCTAACAAATTCAAGTTGTTATTGATTATTGGTTGCACATGCCGGTGAGATACAAGCCCATTGTTCCTGTTTTTACTGATTTGGCGGTGAGACATTTATATCAATAACAGTGTAACTGTAACTTCCCTTTGCTCCCTTCATAGCTCTGCTGGACTTACCCGTGCAGCCCAGTGCAACAGAAGTGTTGGGTTTCGGTCAAACTGCCAGTGCTTCACCGAGCGGCTTGCCTTTCCGCTTCTACGAACAGTCGAGACGGGCGCCCAACGACCCAACGGCGAACAGATCAGTGTTTGCCTCGGTGGATAAAGTACCAGGTGACAAACAGACTCTGCATCAAACATTTTCAGTTCCCATACATTTTTTTCTCCTTCAGTTAGTTTTATTGTACAAGTTTTTGAGTGTTTTTGAGTTAAAGTGGGTTCATACATTTATGGAAATACGGTTATATAACTGAATTTGCACAGTGAGATGGCTGTGTTGAAAGACTTATCTTTGTGCAGATACAAAAAGATTAAAAACAGAAGCGTATATCTGAGACCGACAGGCCAACAAAACCTAACAAACCAGTGAACTGAGGTCTGTAGATTACTCTCATTGGTTTATTTGTGGGAATTAAGTTCTGGAGACTGAGTTTTTCAGAATGCAGGCCTGACCTTTAGACCACCTCTTGAATAGTAACTGCACTGGAAATGGGTTTGTGATGGGATCTGTGTGTAGAAATGTAACAGTAAATCAAATGTGTTGGCATCAAGAGACTTTAAATACAGAGTGTAGAAATGAAACCTCTGGAAATGCATCTAAATCTGCAGGAAACAATATAGTTATTTTGACTTAGAACCGTCCTAGAGCCCTAGTTTCCCACTAGTTTGGCAATGATCAACAAATCTATTATCTAAATGATTTTATACCAGTTTTAGTAGAATTTCTTCTCACTTGAAATCTCCTGCTCTCAAAATGCTAAAGTCATGCTGAATCGAAGTGAGTAGGACTGATACCACCAGTGGAAAACAGAAACAGCATTATTATTCTTTTCATTTGCTGTAACTTTTCACAGGAAAAATGTAATTATGTATAAACAGCCATCCACTTAAAGCTGAGTGTCACTAATAATGGAGGATGTGGTAGACACCAACATATACAGGCCAATGGAAAAAAAAAAAACACACAATGTTCACGACAGTCTAACAGAATGTACTTTTCTACAACGTCTTTAAACCAGCAATAAAAGCATGATATTATGAACACTTTGTTCTCTGGACGACTAATATTTACGTCCTATCCTACTGTGCTTACATTATGTACAAGTGCAGGGTTCTTAAAAAGTCTTGCATTGATAAATCTGCATTTTATACCTTTAACAAAAGTCTTTTAAAGGTATTACATTTTATATGGTATGTCTTGCATTGCGTTGTCATAAACTTATTGGCTTTATTATCTTTAAATGTGTCTGTTAAATGTCCAAGCTGCAAAGAAAGTAACGTTAGTCGACTCAGTTTCAACTCCATAATTAACTTAAAATTAGGAAGCAGCTAACTTTAACTTTGCAGCCCTCGATAAGAAATGAATTAAGGTGTTGGAGTAAAGTAAAATAAAGTATATGTGTGCTTAAATTCTAGGAGTCCCAATTTTTGCCAGTATGGCAATGAAATGGGCCTGAAATTCTGGTTAAAGTACACTTAAAAAGTCTTAAACTGAATTTGTAGAAACCTGTAGGAACAAACTATCACTGCTTTATGTGTCACTTTAAAAGCCCTGAAATGATGACTATCTGTGCACTGACACGCTGGGAAAGCTTGACAAAATCAAAACCAGATTTCGTACTAACGTATGACTAATAGTACTGACTATACACAGTACTTGAGTAAATTCTCCAGGACACACAGTAGGTGTAGTCATGTTAGTGGTAACCCCTGTGTGTTTGTGTGTTGTGTGCACCATCCACAGGGTTCGCAGTGGCACATTGTGTGTCGCAGCACAGTCCATCCCCACTCTCCTCCCCATCGCCTCCCTCCAGTGGGAGTGGGAGCACAGGACGGTGCGACTCGGTTACTGCGAGCACTATATCAGCCCAGAGCCCCACGGGTAACACACTACACACACACACACACACACACTCTCCTTAGAAACAGAGATACTTTACCTAGAATCAGAATACATGAGTAGTCCCAGGTCACACAGTCATAATGAAGCTGAGGTGTGACTCACATCATGTATCGTCACCTATATAGAACTGGGCGTTACTGCGGTGCAACCATACATGTTTACACACACATCTAAACCACAGCAGTGTTGCAATTTCAGATGTTCGACGTACACAATTTGACACTACATCAATCTGTTATTATCAGGATCAGTCAGTTTACTTTAACTTCAGCAGTGGTGGTAACTAATCCTACTAGTTTGTTCTATAACATGTATTATTGTGTGTCCCATACTGCACACTTACACTCTCATGATGTAAGTATGTTTATAGTATGTGGGTCCGACCAAGTGAACGTAAACATCAACGTGAAAACATACATTACATACACACATCATTTATGAAGTGGGCTTATTTTGTAGCTAAAGGTCTCTATTTTATTTCTTTTTTTATATATATATATATTATTATTATTATATTATTATTTTTATATTATATTCTTTTTAAAATACAAATTGTAGGAAAAAAAGTTCCAACCAATTTTATCAACTGTACTTTATACACCATAGCTGTAACTCAAATTTGAAATTATATTTAAAAATTGATTCACTATGTTGGTTTATATAGGCAATTGTTAAGTTTCAACTATTATATTTTTTATTTTGTGAATATTGTTTGAATATTTGAGTTACTTTATATATATGTACATATAGTGTATATGCAATATATATAGTGTATATGTAGTAGATGTAGTGTATATGCGGTATATATAGTGTATATGTATATAGTAGATGTAGTATATGTAGTATATATAGTAGATGTAGTATATAGTAGATGTGGTATATATAGTAGATGTATGTAGTATATATAGTAGATATATGTAGTATATATAGTAGATGTAGTAGTGTATATGGTAGATATAGTATATGTAGTACATATAGTAGATGTAGTATATATAGTAGATATCGTAGATGTAGTAGTATATATGGTAGATATAGTATATATAGTAGATGTAGTATATATAGTATATATAGTAGATGTAGTATATGTAGTATATATAGTAGATGTAGTATATGTAGTATATATAGTATATATAGTAGATGTAGTATATGTAGTATATATAGTAGATGTAGTATGTGTAGTATATATAGTAGATGTAGTATGTGTAGTATATATAGTAGATATAGTAGATGTAGTATATATAGTATATATAGTATATGTAGTATATATAGTAGATGTAGTATATGTAGTATATATAGTATATATAGTATATATAGTAGTTACCCGTGCAAACCTCTGTACTAGACTTCCGGCTGTTGCTTCTGTTTTTCAGACCAAATGATGCATTTAGAGTAAAGCTGGGGTTGTTCTAAGGCAGAGGTGTCAAACCCATTATAGTTCAGGGAGGTCACATACAATCCAACGTGATATGAAGTGGGTCGGACCAGAAAAATGGTAACCTAGAAATAATAATCCAAATGTTTCTCTTTGTTTTAGTGGGAAAGTTAAATAACATTATTAAAATATGAATAAATAAAAGTGCAATTTCAACAGTATTGTATCTCAGCTTATTATTAACACAGATTCCTGTGGACCTACAAATGCAGAAAACATTTACTAATAGGCATTATATTGTTAAAATTGTACATACATTGCTTTTCTGTCTGTGGTCCGTGAACATTCTGAACTATTTATTATCAGTGTAATTTTTTTAATTTGCAAATTCGTCCCATGGGCCAGAGAGTGGTTTTGGCCTGCGGGCCTTATGTTCGACACCCCTTCAAAGGTATCAGTTTATTCATGACTCAAAATAAACGGATGTCATTCTCTGAATCATTTACAGAATTATAGGTATGGTACATTCTATTCTGAAATGGGGTAATGGTTTGGCCCTGATATATGAAGAATTATTTCACATTTCCTCACTACTTTCATGTTTTACGTAAAAATATTTAGTCCATAAAGGTAAAGTATGTAACGTTCTTTTGCTTGTGTTTATAGACAGAACTGTTCCAACCTGAGTTTTGCCAACAAAAAGATATAAAGAAATAAAATGCTCCTGATTTTGTCAGAGCAGTGATTTCGAAACCATAAATAAACACACCCACACCTTTGTACGACTGTTCAGAGGAAATCTACAGCGGCGTCGAGACCAGTTGTTTGGGTTTTATATCATTCCGCCCAGACATTTCAACATTTCATGACACAAAACAATGGATTAGCCGATAGCAGAAGCTTTATTCATATTAAGCCAAGTTCTAATTAGAAAAAAGCAACAAGACAAAGTTCATAGTTATCACTTCATAACAGGACTTTTATTTCTGCTTCTTTGTCTCATTCAGTCAGTTTTATCGGTGGAGAAATAATACTTGTACTGTTTGGATATGCTTTGTGTTAGCTCAGCGCTGCAAAGTTTGCTGCGTTGGTCTGTTGTTTTCTGAAATTATTTATGACGTAAACTCATCTTGGACTATCGGTTTGTTTATATATTTGCCCATATAAGTGCCTGTTCTTTGTGTTGTTTTCTGTTTTGGTTTTGTTGAGCTTTTAACTGACATTCTCCTGGTTTATTGGATGTGTGTGATGCTACAAGTGTCGCGTAGCATCACCATGGCAACACAGATGGAACAGCAGGGTTTACAAGGCTTCAGCAAATGATACATACTTAACCTTTAATTGATATTTTCTGTAGAAAATGTAGTAGCTTCCTAATTTGACACTGATACCACAGCAGCTGCGTTTCCAACAGCATATTTTTAAGCCAGTCTGTTCATATTACAACAAAATTACATTTTCACAAAATATTATGCATAATGTGCCCTATATCACTGCCTTTATTTCAACGCAGCCTGGTTCATTCACTGTTGCCAACTCCTCAGTAACCGAAAGTAGCTACTGTTTCTCCTAAAAGTCACTCGAAGTTGCTAAATGATGTCATCATCTCATTTGCATAAGCACAAATGTGCACATAATCATGATGCACGATGAAGGAGAGAGGAATAACATAGTGGGGGAGAGAAAAAGTAGCATAAAAACACCGAAATATGTTTAAAAACTAAATAAATAAGAATTGATCATGTATTTCATTTGTACTTCTAATGTTACAATTCTAAATATCCTCCATTATCCAGGTTAAAGTGACCAAAAAGAGACGTACGTAGGTTATTTATTCTTCATTTTCTTGTCTTTATTTTGCTATTTAACCTTATAGTCCACTCAGGAGCCTTCAACAAGTCATGGTAACACGTGAACATTTTTAACCATAATATTTTTATTTATTAACAATCTAAATGGACAAAGTAAAATACAGGCTTTCAGGTCAGAATTTCCAAAACACTCCTATTGACCCCAGAAAAAATCACTAGATTTGTCGCTAGTTTCTAGTGGGGTCTGAAAAAAAATCACTAAATATAGCAATAAAGTGGCTAAATTAGCAGCTCCATGTGTTTTGTCATTGAAAGCGACTGGGTAGCTTAGTGGTTAACACCGGTTTGAATCCCAGGTGGTCCCTTGGGCAAGGCCCTTTATGCTCTACATGCCTTTATACCTTGTAAGTCACTTTGGATAAAAGCGCCAGCCAAATGTAATGTAATGTAACGAAAGGGAGGACAGGTGTCTTTTAGTGACTGACTCAGGGCTGCTACAACCTGTTGCACTTAATGTATTTATCACACTTTATCACATTTTAACTGTGTTTTAACTCTATTTAATTGTATTTTGCACCGTAAAGCACTTTGTGACTCCCTGTCTGAAAATAAAATGTACTTACTTGACTTGTCTGTAAACTAATGAATAAAAACACCACACGTTCATCTGACCCATGGAAACACAACTACTGTTCCCATGGTTACAGATGTGTGTCTGAGTTGGTCTTCCTCACCGTCTTTCCTCTGGTCTCTTCTAGATGATGGTTTGTTACTGGAGCACACGCCGCCATCCTCTTCTGGAGGAGAAGGGGACTCAGGAGGCGTGGAAGTAACACCGGTCTCCTCTTCTCCCGCCGGGTCAGTTCATCCTCCGGCCCTGGCCCCCAGCCTCACCCCGGCCTCCCAGCCCACCATCTCCCTCCTCACGGATAACAGCGCCGACACCCTCAGCGTGGAGTCGCTCACGCTGCTGCCCCCCGCCGACCCACCCCACCTGCACCCCTGCGCCAGCCACGTCCCCACAGCGCAGTCCCTCCAGAGACGAGACAGCGCCATCGCGGAGGAGGAGGAGGAGGTGGACGGCGAGACAGAAGGAGTTAGGAAAGAAGAAGAAGAAGAGGAGGATGAGGACGGGTCTCCGACGGATGAGACGGAAACGGACGCAACGATTAAGGAGGAAACCACGACGACAGAGATGGTCACACCTACTGATGAAGCACCGGAGGAACAAGACGGAGGAGAGGCGCCAGAGGGGGAGGTCTTAGATAAAGACACACCCCTCGGAGCAGGTAGGGACACGCCCCCTGCTGCAGAAACACAAGAAATAGACGAGTCGACGGAGTCTACAGAGATGCGCACTGAAACCCCAGACTCATCCGAACTGGATTAAACAGCGCAGACGATTACTGATTTCATGCACTTAAACTGTTCTGTCTAACACACACACACACACACACAGAGGAAGACTGTGTGATAGAGCTTGGCTGCAGTATATTTTCATGTCGCGACCTGTAGATAGTGTGTATGTGTGCGTGTGTACGTGCGCGTGTGTGTCTGTCTGTGTGTGTGTGTGATGTAAATGAGTCCAAGAGGCTTTTGGAGGCATCTCAACATTTGTGTTTGCACATGAAGAAAGACTCTTTTTACTCACAGAAGACTGGGATGGAAAGCGGTGAAAGTCGGGTCTTGAAGCACATTTGGGTTTTTATGCACTCAAGTGTGTCCTGTCGTGTGGATGCGAGTGTTTTTGTTTGGTTCTTGTTTTTCTTTTAAGCACGCGTTCGTCAAAGGCGCGCAACCAGCAATGTTTTTTACTCATTCTGACCGATTGTTTCAGCTTAAAGATACAGTCACGTGCCACTGCACCTGTGTTCATCTTATAAGGTTTTAGGAGAGCTGATCTGTTTTGGCGTCTTACCTTCACACAACTCATTACAAGTATTTAGGTTTTTTTTGTCTCTGCGATGCTAAACACACACACAAAGTCAGCAGAACTACACTTTATCCAATGCATGCTACACCTGTTAGCAGGTAACTCCACCAACAACTGCCATGTGGTTGCAATGTGTGTGTGTGTGTGTGTGTGTGTGTGTGTGTGTGTGTGTGTGTGTGTGTGTGTGTGGTTGTATACAGACTCAAATGGCTCAGCTCACATGGGTGTGTGTTCTGCTGATGCTTAAGTTCCAATTGATCCATAGAAACTAGCGATCTGTTGATTTACCATTTAGCAACACTTGTCTAATATAGTAAATATGTGTCATCAGCTGCAAAAAGTGGAGCAAGTGTCGAGCTGTAAACAGCAGTTTGATGTTAGCGCGACACCGTAGCTCCTCTTTTTAACGCAGCCGTCTTGTGTCGCACTAACACACATTTGGATAATAACATTTCGACGCAACACGAAGCGAGTAACAGCAGCTTTTATGCTCACACAGTCGATTAGTTGATATTAAAGCTAGCGGTTCCAGTAGCAGGTTATTAGGAGCCACAGATTGTTTGAGCATTTTCTTCAGATATGCATCTTTGACCTCAGTGGGCTGGTTTTTACTCGTTAACGTCCAGTTAAATCCATCATCTGGTGCCTGCGGTGGTTAAAAAAAAGTGTCTTTATTCACCGATGCATTCGAAGCGAAACACACGATTAATCAGTCTATGCATTAATGTACTTTGTGGCTGTTTAAGTCATAGGATATTTGACATGAATATTTAGCATAAAACACACGCTGAGTACTGATGTTAGACACATCCTAAAATAGCATTTCCTGTAACCTCTGTAGCACCACACGTGCACGGCAACACTGGGCTGAATGTATCTGCTTCCCCTCTGGCGCTGATCTGAGGTCAGTTTGTTTTTCCATGTACCTTCGGCGTTAGCTACACAAAGATCTGAGGTGAAAACACTTCAAATGTCAACACTGGAATGTACAGATATCGTTAACAGCCAATTCGGCTCGCGGTGGTATATGCATTTAACATGAAAAATGAAATCTAAAAGGCAAATTTTGGATCGTCTATTAGCCGCAGTAACAAACGGTAACACACACAACCTCACAACGGCCTTGGAAATCAACGTTACGGCTGCTTTCACTGCTCTGAGGTCAGCATAAACGCCTTCCTCGCGCTCCTTTTTACTGAGTTGAATGAAGCTTTACAACCGCAATAATCATATGAGCTAACCAATGAGGGCGGGAGATGAATGTAAGACACGCCTCCTCTCTCCGAACGGTCGCGTTTCTTGGTCGCTTTCAACTGGATCGACGTGTTTTATCTTTACTCACGATGATTGAATTCGTAACTGTGGAAAAAAGCACACACGTGTCACGTCTTCACCCTTCGAATATCTTTAACCCATTCTGCTTTACTTTGCTTTTCTGGCCCCTCCCCCTTTTCTTTCTTCCTTTCTGTGCCATTGTACAGCTAAAGTCTTAAAAAGAAAATAAAACGCTCCATCATGCTTATTTTTTAAGCCTGTACAGTCACGTTTCTAACAGAAATTCAGAGCAATACTCTCTTTTTGAGTCTTTCTCTTAGTATTTCCATCTCGCTACTGTAAATAGCAGCTGAATGGTTGTGGTGATCACTGATGTGCTGAAGAGGCTTTGGCACAAGGAGCGTTTGTAGAGCAGCTACCGACGGAGGACCGAGCCAGCCGCCATGTTGGAAATCTACCTCCCACGCAGAGCGGTGCTACAGCGCCTGTCCCCGTCGGCAACCCTGACTCAGACATACCATGACAAGCTTCCATTATTAAGTCTCTGATTGTAGTGTGTGTGTGTGTGTGTGTGTGTGTGTGTGTGTGTGTGTAGTGTTTGTATGCTCTGTAAATGCATTCGCTTTTAAACCTGTAATTATTGTTAATGAACCGAAACAGAGAAATAAAGAACTGCAATAAATTATTCTACTTAACAAGTCTGCAGCCAGAGGTTTTTTTTTTGTTTGTTTTGTTTTTTTCCTTCTTTTAGTTTATCATCTTTTTTTTTTTTAATATGTTATTATGAGTTCACTGTCTGGCGCTGTGAGCTGTTGTGAAGGCGTGTCCGGGTTCATCTTCGTTAACAATTTCTTTTCTCTAATAAATCCACTGGTTCCTTGGGAGAATGTCTGTAAAATTTGTTCACAGTTTTAAGAAATTTAGATTTTAAATTTTTTTTTTTTTTTTACAACTTTTTGAAATATTAAAAGTGACTTATTACTTACAGTTACTTATAATTGGCCATATTTTAATGTCTTATAATGGTCACAGAAATCACTGTAGTTACTATTGAGCACTGATAGGATGTCATATATGGACTTTTATTCAGCTACATGACCTTTGACCTTGAGGGAGCTTGAAGGGTCAAACTCAAGGTCACTATGTTTACATTTCAATAATCGTCTAAACTAGTGGTTGAATTAATTTCATATTTTTTATACAGCTTTCTTGAGGCAATGTCTACAAAGTTTGTTTACAGTTTTGAGAAAAAATGTTTTTTTTTTTTAAATACTAAAAATGTGCCTAATAATGGGCCATATTTTTTATGGTTTATAACATGGAAATAGTTACAGATATGATAGTTACTATTGTATTAAATAGAATAGACTTTTCCATTTGCACAGATACATTGCAGTTTAGGTACTTTGGAATTCTTGTACGTTTCCCTGAGTCACAGAGTTAGAAAAAAAAACAAAAAACGCATGAATAAAAATGGAAACAACATAGACACAGCTAAAACATAAAAACAGTTATTGCACAAACACAGAAACCCATTTGTAAAATAGAATACTACTACTAATAATAATAATAAGCACTGTAAGATAAAAACAAGTTTTTACACATTGGAATAAAAAGTATTTAATAGGTATAGCAGCAGTAGTGCCCATTCAGTTAAAACACTGAGGTTGAGCAGGTTATTGCACATTTAATTTAGTGTTAAGAGTACGAGGGGAGGGGAGGGACCGGTGGACTAGGGTACTTCCTACCCTCCTTAATGTCCTGTTCTGGGCTGACTGTGGCTGGGAAGGAGCTGTTGTGGAGGCGGGTCCTGTGAGCGCTGATGCTCATTGGCCTGTAGTGTCTCAGGTTCTAACCCGACTCCACCCACTGGAACAGAGCATGAGTGGGGTGGGGGTGGTCTCTGGCCAACTGACCTGTAACTGAAAAACTATAACTGCTGTTTCTAGTGTGTGTGTGTGTGTGTGTGTTTTGTGGGGCACATTGAACCATATTTGATCCTCAGACCACTCCGCAGCTTTTAATGTATACATACAACAGACAGTATTCTCTGCCGGGTCATATTTGACCAATAACACCACAAATGTCACTTTATTTTAGACCTTTTGACTTTACTAAAATGGTTAAAATGAATTTTAATGCGTTAAAATAGGTATGTTTGAGGATTAGATGAACCCTCGTTCCAGTCCAAAAAAAGCAAATGGTACTTTTTATATAAATAAACTTGAACACGGGTCAATTTTGACCCGAACACAATATAAGGGTTGAATCTGTTGATGCAGGACTGTTGTAACAGTAGAGGAAGGTGGTCACACTTCCCAAAATATGTCTTTAGGGGCAGCAGTATAATCATTTCTAATGTTACTGCAGCATTTATCCAGGATTTCATCTCCTCTGGTGGTATTGAGCACTGATAGGAGGTCATATATGGACTGTTGATGGTTGAACTGGTTGAGTTCCCCCCCAGGGGCAGTACCACCCACTTCTATTGGGAGACTGATCTAATGTATCAACATCACAGGACTCCAACATAGAAACAGAACCCGACAACTGCACAAATTCAAATTGTTATTGATTATTGATAGAACATGCAGTGAGATACAAGGCCTTTTTTTCCCATCTGCACAAACACATAACATCAGATGAATTTCTCTTCAGTGTTTGAGAAAATACAGGAAGGCATGAGAAAAAAACAACATGAACACCCACTTCTTCTTACTAAATAACTGAGGGCTTCCACTTTGGGTTTTTACTGCGCAGATGATACTTTTAGGGCAAATCTTTACATCACATGAACAAAAAGTAAACATATAGTGCTTAAAATGTATGTATCCGAGCTACAAATTGTGTTCCATCTCATGCTAAAGCTTTACAACTAGGTTTGAGTTGTTTCAGTTGTGTGAAAGCGACACATACGTGGTCTATAGATGAACTCAGACGTGTGTTGCAAGATCATGACGTTGTCGTTAACTTTGTGCCTCCTTGCGACGTGTTCATGTGGCTGCTGCAGAAGCCCTCAGTCACTTTGTGGTCTGTATGTGTTGCTTTTATCGCGGTTCCTCTCTTCAGGGAAATCTGTGTGCGTGTGTGCGTAAACGTGAAAGGTTTCCTGGTAGTGCACCGATAACTGATATGCTACAGTGGTTGTATGCATATGTTTTTCTTCTCAGTATCAAAATACTTGCAGCATGAAATTTTTGCAAGGGTTCCCTGTTTTTGGAGGTTTGTTCCTGGAGGGGTTGTGTTGCATTTGCTTTTGTTTGTGTGATTATTATACTTTAAAACATCATGTTTTTAAAAACTATTTTATTTTATTATTTTTTTGTGGCTTTTAATTGCTGAAATTGGTCCTAGATATGCATGTTCATGTTTGGTTACATATACAGGATATCCACAAAAGCAGTTGTTGCGATATGTTAATCAAAGTTTTTAATCGCATTGAATTTTGGTCCATTTTTATCAATAACTGCAAATGTTAACTTTGACCTTTTGATTGATTATGTGTCACTACAACTGGATGAACCTTCAACCAAAGCATCATTTTCCAGGTAGAAGGTGCACCACCACATTGGGGAATGCATGTTGGTGGGTTCCAAAATCAAACATTTCCAGACCAGTGGATTGGAAGTGATGGTCCAATTCCCTGGACACCTCATTCACCAGATATCACTGCCCTGGGTTTCTTTCTATGGGGGTGTGAAGTAAAAGATCACTGATGCTATTGACACCATTGATGAGTATGTGCTACAGCCAATATGGAAACAAATCCAGGACAGTCTGGATGTGCTTCATGCAACTGATGGTGTCCAAGGTAAGGAAAGTGTATTTGTATAGCACAAGTGTTTTACATAAGACATAAAGGCATCACAAGTGAGGCATAAAAAGTGAAAATTACAATAGAAAAACATAGAAAACTTAAACAAAAATTTTAATTAGGGGTTGTATAGACGCATATCTGTGGTTTATAGGTGATATAGTGAAAAGACGAATAAAGTCCATGGAACAGATGGTTCCAGCTGCTGACGGTATGATGAATACTGTCGGAAAACAACGTTTTTGCATCTGTTTATAGCAGCATCAATGGTGTAACAGGTCACAAAAGGTTGGCCCATTTAGTTGGGAGTGTCTTACCCCTTAATCTTACCCCTTGCAGCTCCATTTTAAGGGGGAGGGCCAAGAGGTGAATTGGGATTGGGCCTAAATCATCAGTTTCAGTTTAAAATCAGTGTTTTGGACATAAATCAAACAATAATAAGATGAATGAGATCAAATTTGGGCCATATTGATCATCTTACAAATGTCCATTTTCTGTCTACCATCCAGAGTTCAAAGTGGGTTTTTTTTTTTTTTTTTTTAGACTTTATTTTTAAAGGTGTCATAGAACACATTTTCTGTGTTGGAAATTGTTCTTTGAACCTCAAAAATAACATATGCATATGTATGAGGCTGGAAACTGATTTTACTTTTTTTTTTTTTTTACAACAAAACAAAAATGTAAAGACATAAAAAGCAACAGACATCAACACCGATTGGGGCTTTATGGATTAAATGTAAGGAAAACTTCATTTGGAAGTCAACAGCAAAATAGTTCCAGATCTTTATGGGTTGATCGATAGAAAGCACTTACCGTTTTTCCATTTTTATTGCATTATAATCTTCTGATTGTATTGTTCTGTACGTGACGCCTGAACTAAAATGATTTTGACATCCTTAATATTTAATAATATTAGTGTAATTTTTCATTTCACAAATTCATCCTATAGGCTCAGTTGGTAAAGTAACGCAATATCCAAAGGGTTGACGGTTCGAGTCCTGGTCTGTCCTAGTCAGTCTGTTGTGTCCTTGAGCAAGACACGTCACCCTCCTTCCTTCCAATGTCGCTCACACTGGTGTATGAATGTTCGGTGGTGGTCGGAGGGGCAGTAGGCATGAATTGGCAGCCACGCTTCTAAAAACATAGTTTACCACCACCAGAGGGGAATGTGAGAGTGAATGAATAATAGATCAATAATGTAAAGCGCTTTGGGTGACTTGAAAAGCGCTATAAAAATCAAATCCATTATTATTATTATTATTATTACAGGCCTATTTGGAGCCTTTGGCGGGCTGGTTTTGGCCCACAGACCTTATGTCAATGATGTGACAGTCAGACCACCGTGTAATGTCTTCTCCAGAACATCTCAAAGACTAATGCACTGTAGGAACAACAATGAAGTGGAATCGCAGCTTATGGGTGTGTGCACTGATTCAGAAGATTTACACATCATTTATAGGCTTATCACTAAAACACAAGTAAAAGTGATGTTTATGTTTAGTCTTGGCTTCTTTTTCAGTTCACCATCGAGTTGATACCATTTTATTGCCAAATGTCTCTGTTGTCCTTGTCTTTTTACAGCATAAAAATCACAGAAATATCCAAAGGGTAACTGTAATATGTTAGGAAATTTTCATAATTTAACCCATAAAGACCTTGTACTATTTATGTGGCAGGTCCAAAATGGGTTTTTCCTCTATATTTTACTTTTCTTAAGTGATTTATCAGAATCAGAATAGGTTTTATTGTCAAGTTGTTTGCACGTACAAGGGATTTTTGGTGCATAAACAATACATATGTAATACTTTTATTATAACAAAACCCTCTGTATTTTGTTGTTTTTCAGTCAAAATCATGTATCTTTCTATATTTCATTCACTTATAATGTAGATGCTCATTAAAGCTCAGATTAAAGTTGAGGGTTATTATATCAGAAACAGTGAAAACTGAAAAAAAAATTGCTTTTTTAGCAAAATATCAAAAACTAAACATGAAACCCAGTGTCTCCTCCACTGTCATTGATCCAACTCCATGGGTTTTACTGGTGAATTAATGTTGTAGAACATGACAGTGTTTCCACGGCAACTACAGAGCCTATGAACGTCCAAATGGGTCATATCTGATGACCATGAAAAGACAACAAACTGTATTTTACACAAATTATTTACATGAAATGATAAGATTAGTGGATCAACATGATTTAAACATTGTACATTAGTAGATTATTTTAGTGTTTGGGTCTGGGGCTCTTGTAAAATGAAAAGAAATCTTTAAATAACCATTTGGGGGGTTTCATGGGTTAAACATTCAGCTGTTAGAGGAAGTGCAGTATATTACGCATTTATAGAGACTTCAATTGAAATTTCAATTCCTTCCCGTTCTGGTAAACTATTCCTAAAACTCATGCTTCCTATGAAAATGACTAGCACAGTTTCCCATTGATGAGTGGACAGCCTGTTTACAGTTTCCTATCCAAGAAAAAAACAAAGCAAGACGAATGGGTTTTGGGGAAAAGCTTCTCCCCAGTGACTATGGATGTGACTTTTATGAGACAGAGGGTGTCAGACAAAAATTTCCCCCTCTTGATACTGATACTCTCATTTGAACCCACTGAGCAAAACAATAACACATGGTTTATTCATTTATGTTGTGGACATTTTCATTTGATTTCCTTCAACAGGTGGGTGTCTCTCTCTCTCTCTCTCTCGCTCTCTCTCTCTCTGTGTGTGTGTGTGTGTGTGTGTGTGTGTGTGTGTGTGTGTGTGTGACACGTGTTCACCTTTTAAAGTACAGAAAAGTCCAAGCAGAGGATTCCGCAGAAATCAGCTGATAAGAGCGGAGGAGTCGCAAAAAAGTCTCACTTCACCTTTCAGTTCTCAAAATAGTCTGGAATGTCCTAAGACACTATGAATGAAACCATGAGGTGTGACTGACTCATCACCCCCCACCCCAGCCTCTCAAGAAAACACACCTCATCACACTCATCTTGATCTCTAGATAAAGCTCCAAAAGGTGAAGTTTGATATCACAGACACAGCTGTAAACCCTGTATAAGATACAATCAGTTCTAGTCATGTTCCACTGTGGGTCTTCCTCATTTAGACACAGTTCTATGTACGAACCAGTTTAGTTTTACCTAAAATAAGATCAGTGTATTCAGTATGACTCAATGTCGTGTGTAAGTGTGTATTTCTATGGTTACATTAAGTCTACATACAGGAGATGGCAACAACTCAGGTTTAGACTGGACTCGGTTCTAAGTTCTTTACTTATCATAAGGTTTTGTCTTCCTTCATGGACCTTGGAATTAGGTGAAGCTGCGTCAGAATATTTTACTTAAATTTACATCCAGATGATTAAAATAAATCAGAAACAGAATCATCTTTATTTACAAAGTACGTAAATGCATACAAAGGATTATTTGTCAGTAGGTGTTATCTGATTAGTATATTATGAGTACAACATATAATAAAACTAGAAGAGCCTCCGCCAAGCAGCACAGTTCCCCCACATATTGTGACTGACACCCCACAATATTACTCCCACGTTTGTTTTTTTATCTATTTTATTAGATTCTTGACACTGGAAACATACCCACAGAAATGTGAATTACATGCTGCTAAC
>JAPSES010080707.1:0-26310 GCA_029822895.1 Maxillicosta whitleyi | reverse complement strand
CCTGAAATTCACACCAGATATAGTTCTAGTCATTTTAGACATGTTTCAGTGCTAAGTTTTTGTGGGGACACATTTTTTGTCCCCATAAGTTTTTGTGTCCCCAGGATGAGACTGTGTATTCATACTTACAAACACTTCATACTTACACACACACACACACACACACACACACACACACACACATTTAACAATAAACAGTAAAAAATACCTCATGAGCAGGTTATGAAAAACAAATGCAAGTTATGGGGCAGCAGATTATATTCAGAATTTGTTCATTAAACAAAAGCCTTTCGAAACACTTGTCTTTGTATTTTCAATTTTCAACAAACAACCTGGTTATGACACACACACATACATACATACACACCTGCATGTCTGTACGTTTATACACACCTGGATAAACAAACAACAACAAATAATAATAATAATAGTATGAATAAACACAATTAAAAATAAATAAATCGAAATAAAATAATAATAATAATGAGTAGATACATTTAAAAAGGTACACAAATATTGGAGCTGTATAGGTGTGTTGGTAGCTAACATACTGTCTACAAAGCTGATAAATGGCTGCCAAGTGGTATAAGTTCCTCTGGTGGAACCCCTAATGCTATATCTAATGTTTGAACTCCTTCTATAGGGGTTTATGGAACAGAAAGTAACAAATGATCATTGTATGAAGTGAAAACTGCACTGCCACTTCATCCATCTGCTGAATACAATTCCACTGTTAATTACTTGTACTATTTGCACAGACCAGAACCATTATCACTCAGACCCATTGGTTTTGTCCACATTGTACATGTTTATTTTGAAAAACGTGATAGACCACTGTAACTACATCTTAATTTTTTTATTTTCTGTCTTTTTATTTTTTTACCGCATGCTTCTTATCTACTCTTCTGTGTTTGCACCAAACCACTGAAGCAAATTTGCAATCATGTGAACCCTCTTTACTTACGTGGCAATAAACATCATTCTGATGCTGATTCTAGATCAGCAGGAGGCCAAGTGCTGCCATATATATATAAAAACATGTACCAGAGCAGACCAGGCTACCCCAGAGAATAACACAGTGGTAGTGACACTTTACAATTACTAATGAACCCCAGAGAAGCATCATGGGAAACCTGAGTATGAACCATCTGAAGACATTGAGCACAAGCATTCATGTACAAAACATCTATATAATCAAACATACATATTAAAAAAAAAAAAAAAGTCGCAGCAACACGGAGAAACTTTGCAGAGTTTACATAGAAAAGTTAAAGACAAGCTACAAACTCTGCATACTTTACAGGTAGAGGTTAAAATGAGTTAAGAAATGGTCTTTTACAGAGAGACAAGTGTGAAGAGGACAAAGCATGAAATCATTATTAGTAGTAAAATAAATGACTGGTTACAGTGGTCCAGCCCCTTCTTTATTTCCTGCTCTACCTCTAGTTCAGACTGTATTCATTACAGCAGACATGTGTTAGAAAACAGTGGGGGTGCAGCCGTACACAGGTAATCTTGCATGCTTCCCAGTCTTTGAAGTGCTTTTGAACTACCTTATACTACAAATGTTGTGTCCTACACTTGGACCGACGTGGTTTTAAAAGGCTTTTTTCTTGTCTTTTCCTCATAGAGTTCCCTCCCGCTGTGATCGACGCTGGAAAAGGGATGAGCGCTGAAAGCAGGCGGGCTTGGATCGAAGAGAAGAGCCTTATTCTCAAACAGACCTACTGGTAACCGAGGCCTGAACCAGCACGCTGGTTTCACTCTGCAGTCTGTCCTGGCCGTCACCACAAGCCTTCACCCCCCTTAAGCTCTGTCCCTTATTCTCCCTCAGTCACTCTAGTTAGTTTCATTTCGGATGATATTGATTTTCTTCTTGTGTGTTTCTTTCCTTCCCAAACGCCTCCCCTCGTGTCGCTGTCCCATGCAGTGAGATGCCCAATTACGACGTCCTCATTCCCGTTTTACTGAAGGAGGGCATAGACCAGCTGCCCAAACACTGCAAACTCACTCCAGGTAAGATGCAGCCGGTCTGGAGGCCCAGGCGCAATTCACAACACTGACAAGTGTGTGTTTATTGATCCGTCCTGGGGAGGTGAGTCAGTTATTTCAGTTGAGTCATTTATCACAGAAAGATAAAAGATACCACTAAACTAAGAATTAGCTCCCAATTACGCTGTTGTCCAGCTGTTTGAGATAAGGGTCCTCGACGCGTAGGTAGGTAATGAATACGAGCCACTGCCTGAATATGCCCCTAATGTCAAACTCATTTTAGTTTAAGGGCCGCACCATCTAAATATGATCTGAAGTGGATCACACTGGTAAAGTAATAAAATAAAAATAATATCGACTCCAAACCTTTCTGTGTTGTTATAGTGAAAAAGTTAAAATTACATGATGATTAAAATGTTTAGATGAAATTTTTAAAATGTCACTCATGACCTGTTGTGAAGGGGCTCGGTACGGGGCGTCTTAGTCTATAAATTCTTCAAACATCTTCTGTAATGAAGCTACTGGTCGGATTAATTTCAAATTCTATATGTAACTGTCTTGGGAAAATGTCTACAAAATTTGTTCACAGTTTTAAGCAATTATGATATTTGAATTTTTGACACATTTTTAAATTTTTACAAATTTGCCGTCACTACTTATCATAAGCCATATTTTTATGGCTTATAACATGGAAATGGTTAGAGATATCAGTTTACTTACTGATAGGAAGTCACATATGGACTTTCATTTAACATAGCAGCAGAACCTGAAAACCTCACAAATTCAACTTGTTATTTATTCTTGTAGAACATGCTGGTGAGCTACTGGGCCAATGGTCCTATTTTTATAATGATACGACTGATTACCTGCCCTACAGGTGATTTGTTATTTTCAATAAGTGTTGTCCAGTGGTGTTATCAGCCCCCTGGACATGTAATGTGCATTTGAAGTGTGCTTTAAAATTAAAATATATTAATGTAGCTGTAGCCTGAGGCTGTTTACATACATGAGTTGTTTTTTTTTTTTTTTGTACATTGTAAATGCATGTTTTGTGTACTTAGTTTTTACCTTCACGCTTTCACTCTATTTTAGTGAACAAATCTTTACACTCATGTATCTGATGTCAGCACGTACCAGTTTAACTCATTAGTTTCATTCGTTGTGTTGTGTTTTTTCTAATGACAGCTTTTACACCACACCTCTGTTCTGTGAATATTTCACCTTTATTCTGGAATGACGTATGTGTAAACGACATGATGGGTATCAGGGTATTTGGTCTCATCTCTGTCACAGCTCTGTAACTCCTCTGGAGGTAGTAACAGAGCTGTGATAAAGGTGCAATCATCATTCCAAAATGCTGTGTGAACGGAACACCGCTCGTTCTGCAACCAAGGTGTGACGTTTTGATAATGTATTGCGTGTCACACCTGTGTCAGGCAGGACTTTATTATGACCAGTAAACAAACACATCAATGCCACCAGAAAGACGTCAAACTGGGGAGACACTAAGATCTGTGAGCTGTTGTGACTTCTGGGGAGGACTCGATCCATGCTAACATTGTGGATCTGAGCTCTGTTCGTCCTCCATTGTTGTTTTCGAGCCAACACCACTATGCTCGTGGTGTTTCCGATACACAAATTATATGTCACACATACACTGTGCTACTGCCCCTTTGATTCCGGAACACAGGTCCATTGTGTAAAAGCCCAGCCTGTCTCACTTCTGTTACTCCTTTGGCCTGATCATTGTCTTACCTTTTCTTCTGGGATCTCTGTGTAAAAGTGGCAAAAATTTTAAGGCAATTGGACATAAACTATTGAACTATCCAATAAGTATTTTCAAGCTGTACATGAAATCGAATAATAGTTTAATTGCATCTATCCTGAGATCACTGCCTCAAGTCGGATCAAAGACCAGTTGTTTGGTCTGCTCTGAGGTCCAAGGGAGACTTGACAGCTACGTATTTGGTTCAGATTGAACTGGATAGTTCTAATGTCCACACCAAATGACAAAGGTGTCACAGCACCCTTAGTCTATTTCGGCCAAAAATAAAATCCAGATTTTTTTATTTTTTTTTGCTCTAAAAATTCAACTTTTGGGTAAAACCACATAAGAAACGGACATGTCATTTTAGTGTCAGCCCACAATGCAAGGCACTGCTCCCTAGCTCAGGTCTGAGGTGGGATCGTGGAATCCCTGAAAATTCCATCACGAACCCACAGAAGTTATAATAAATGATGGCTTAGATTGTTAAGTCACTCAAAGCACTTTACATTATTGATCCATTATTCATTCGCTCTCATGAATTCATACACATCCAAGGACACAACGTACTTACTAGGGTAGGGTGGGATTTGAACCGCCAACCCTTCGGTTATTGGACAACCCACTATATGTACTGAACCATGGCCATCCAATGTAAGGCAGTGACAAGCATTAGTTGTACATTTGGATATATTGAAATTGGGGGATTAGTGCGTGGAGGAGAGCAGAGGGATTATATCTGTGGTGACCTGACCTGGGCCTCAGGATTCCCCTGGAGCTGGTGAATGTGGCACGGGAGAGGGCTATCTGGGCTCCTCTGCTACCCCTGTGACTCATCCCAGGTCAGAAGAAGACGGTACGGTACAGGTCCGTGTGTGGATAATGGAAGATGAGTGATCCCTGTGCAGTTTTGTCTGAACTGGGGGATCCATGTGTGGACCACAGCTTACATTGGTGTCACTACTGCGAGCCCGTCACAGATTTAAGGTCTGTGGTCATTACATGGACTATGGTAGCATGGGGCCCAGAGGTGCATAGACCCAGTGCTGTGTTTGTGGCAGTTCTTTAATTAACTTTTCTCTCTATTTAATTTTAAGTGATTATCACCATTTTTTTTTTGATCAGATATTTTCCTAGATTTAATTTACTGATCATGTAAATGGTCATAAAATCTCAGATTAAAGTTGATTTTTTTTATTTTTTTTTATCAGAAACAGAAAACCAAAGAAAATATGACTGTTTCAGAAAAGATATTAACTGGACATGAAAACATAATTGATCCAACTTCATGGGTTTTACTGCGGAATCAATGTAGTAGAAGATGATGGTGTTTCCATGGTAACTATAGAAACACTGAATGTCCAAATGGGTCATATCTGATGACCATCAAAAGATGAAAAACTGCATTTTACACCAATTAGTTACATATATTGATGGGATCAATGGATCAACAGGTTTTAAACAGTTTATATCAGTAGATGCTTTTGGTTAATATTGGATGTTTGGGTCTTTAGGGGTTAAATTACTTTGAAGTTCAGCTCAAAAGCATTTTACCAAACTTTTTTTTTTGGAGTTACTCTAAAATTTTCCACAAAGAGTTTAAGGTTAGATTGATTTCCTTGATTACTGATAATCACTATAACCCTGGAAAAAAAAAAAAAAAAAACATCATCCGATCCCTAAATTAAAGAATGTATTTGCAGCACCTGCTTATGGAGCTGGTCTGCTCTGTTTGAAGCTTAACTTAGCCGTGCAGCTGAAGGGGAAGTGAATCACACAACTTTTATATTGGGGCCAGATTTGAATAAAAGCAAACATTTTAAATGTGGTTTTTATCACAGAAACAGTTGTGGGTGTGATGTGGATGTGTCACTGAGTCAAATTTCACAGCAGTAGGGTTTTGGTTTTTTTTTTTGGATATGGCAATATTGGTCCTGGAACAGCCTCATTGGCTTTTTATTTTGCAACTTGGAGGCTTGTTAGCACCAACTCCACCTGCGTGCCCCCTTCACATCTCCCCCACACTCACACAACAGAAAGTGACAAATGACGAAACTTCTCCGGGGCTAACTCACAATTACTTTCTGAAGTATTTATGATTCATGAAAAATGCATGATGGTGTTTGTGTGTGTCTATAGTGTTGGTGTCCCGCTGTGTTTTCTGTTTATTTCCTCTTAAGTCTTGCGGTTTGTTCCTCCCAGGTGTACCCCTGAGACCTATGTTGGCTCACCCTACCAAGGGGGTCGGCGAGGTTATGAAGAAATTCGATGAGGCAGCCTTCACCTGTGAGTACAAGTACGACGGAGAGCGCGCTCAGGTACGTGTGTGTGTGAGTGAAGATGTAGGTAGCAAAGTGGCACAACACAACTGTTTGTTTTTCTTGCGTTTGACACCAAACATATGCCTGCTGAATTTTGTATGCATATACCTTTCGGCTGTGTTTTTTGAGTGTGAGGTATTGCAGTTGTGGGAGGTCTGTCCCACCCTCCTCCTCCTCCTCTGTACATACACTCATCCATTTCCATACGGCATCTACGTGCTTTATTTATTATTTTTTAAGATAAACAAGCATGTTTCTTTGGCCTTGGGCTTGAAGATTGAGCAACGACTTCTGCTGTTGAGAAGTGAGAAGGAAAGGTGAGGGAGGGAAATGAAATCAAGGCTGGAAACGGTGAAGGCGAGACACTACACGAGAAGGGAAGACGGCTGCCGAGACACGATGGGAGACAGCAGTGGGGCTGAGGGACTTTTGAGACAGAGAGAGAGAGAGAAAGGCATACAGAGACACAGCAAGAGAGAGGCTGTAATGTAAACCCCTCTGGCTGTATTGTTAATTTTGGACAGTCATGCCAATAAAGTGCCTTTTGAACTGAGAATAAGGGAGATGAGTGGAGAGAGAAACAGAGACACAGAACAAATCCTATGACGTCCTCATCTTGCTCTGCTCTCACTGCAGTGGATGTAACCTCAGACGGCCAACAGGGGGACTCATGACACACTGTTCACTTAAGCACTCCCTCTGTGTGAATAGACAAAAGAAACTGTGTGCATCTGCATGTGACCAATATGAATAACTGAACCACTGCTTTTCCCCAAAGAAACTGTCATTTTTCTATTATCACTTAATTGAAAAACCCCACCTACACATTATTTATAACCTTTGCAGAAACAGAATTTATTAATCCCAGGGGAAATTGTCATGTATTACAGTTGCTCTGTGTAAGTATAATAAACAGTGTCAGGAAATGAATTATCAGTCCTATATATAAAAAAAAAGTATATATGTATGTATATATAGCTCTGGATAAAATCAGACCACTGCTTTTTCCTGTGAAATCTTCATGTCTTCATGTATGACAGCCGTTCCATTCATGTGTCTGTTGAATTCTATCACAAACACACCTTATTGTACTGAATAAACACCTGATCCATGTCTTATTTAAGGAGAAGTATAAAAACCACCACTGAGGCCACCACTGTCTTCTTACTAAAGGGAATATATATATATATATATATATATATATATATATGTAAATAAATAACTCTATTAGTTTTTTAGGGTGCGTGGAATTGTCCAGTTTTGTCCTAATCTTAGACAATGTTTGCCTCCACTGTCAGAGTCTTGCTTTTAACTGAAATCAGGAGTTTGTTTTTTGGAAAAGCACTTGTCACAGTGGCTCAAATCCAGCAAAAGTTATATCATCACAAAGTGATAATAATACTGTTTCCAGGATTGTATGGTGCAGTGCCTGTTATTTGAATACAAAGTTAAAACGGCTACAGAAGTAAAGCAAAAACAAAGGCTCATGTGATGATCAGCAGGACAAACAGCCAAGAGAAAATTGGATGTTGCAATATTTCTAATGAATAAGCTCCAGCTTTACCTTTCATTCCTAAAACCCTGATTTTAAACAAACATTTGTGCTTTACAGTGGAGTACATCACACAAAGTACAAAGTGAAAAGTACAAATCCTAATTTAATTTTTTTATAGATAAGTCTTGGCAAGAATGAATGATGAAGATGCCCTACAGCACATCATGTGTCGTCACATATCAAACTGTTCCTCCTTCTTACACGACTCATTCAGTAATCGATCAGACTTGATCAAAGTTGGCAGCTTTTGTGCATCATCCAAACTTTGACCAGTTTAAAATCACTTTTTGGTTTTATTTACTGGGTTCCAATGCCTTTTTTTCTCCTTTTGTTGTTTCCTCACACAGATTCACATTCTGGAGAGTGGTGAAGTACGAATATTCAGCCGCAACCAGGAAGACAACACCAGCAAATACCCAGATATTATCTCTCGCGTTCCCAAGGTAAAACACTTGAACACACAGAGCGCTGCAGCTCAGGCCCCCGGGAGAGAACAGAGTCAGGCTGAGCTGTGATTGTCAAATGAGCACTTTTTACAGCACTATGGATAACAACTGCACACATTTATCTCACCCACTCTGTCTTTCATTTCACCCATTTTTTCTCAACCCATCTCTCACCTGTCGACTTTCCATACACACCCACACCTCCTCTCTGTTGCCGTCTGTCACAGTTAGAATCCCTTCCTCAAATGTTTATTTGTGCTTTTGGTTGTTTTTACCCATTCTCGTCCCATTTCCTTGTCAATCATCGAGAGCTGTCAGAGGGCACTGAATATATATTTCTCTACCCTTTAAAGATGGACATTTCTAAATTCACCATCCCTGTGGTTTTTAATGGATGTCAAAAACACCATTTGTTTAAACTTGTGACTTTGGTTCAGCCTGTCAAATTAGCATGTATCTTTGCATGGAAATGGCGAAAGACATCTGCAGTATCTCAAACCGTGGCAATTGGCCTGGGGTTATCTGCGCTCAACAACTACCTCTGTCTTCTGAGCATATTTTTCTACAGGAAGAAACAAAAACTAGCCCCAAATAAATCCATCTCAGATTTTTTTTTTCTTTTTTCAATTTTCAGTTGCACTATTTAACTTATTCAGCTCTGATTTCCAAGCTTTGTGCATCGTCTGATACAAGTACATTGCTAACTATAGTCTTTAAAGATAATGAAGATTAAGCGTATCATTCATTCTATGGAAGGAAGTGGGATCATTCTTCTGGATGTAAAGGCACATCAGGCTTGAATTTTATTTTGGAATGTTATTGTTTTTTCCTTTTGTAAAATGAAAGAAACATTTTTTATTTAACATTAATTTAACCAAAAAAAACAATAAAATAAAAAACTTGTTGAGATCAAAAATCTCTTGCTAGTGTCCTGGCCAAGGCAACAACAGAAGTTACAGACAATAGAAATTATAGCCGTAATAATAACATACATATAGAACACCATCAATGAATTAAAACGTACTAAAAGTATACAATAATGTCCCTTAAAAGTGTCTCAAAGCAGAACCCAATTCAGTAACTTAAGAAAAACCTCTTCATCCATGTTTGTCCTTTTCCCATTTATCTCTTTGATAATGTTGCATCAGGAACTTAGTGTTGAGTTGGAGTTCAGTAGGTAACACGATTATCACTGATACTCGATCCGCCTTCTTGGTGAGTATCAGACTAATATCAATATGAACATCCCTGGCTTTCAGCTATGAAATGTTTTTAGCACTAATAATGAAGGCAGGGTATTGTCATTAGTCTGATCAGTGCCTTTGCCAGAATTAGTTTTTAGTAATACATACATACATTTTCCAAAATACAACTTCGAAACCTAAGATACTATGTGACCTGTTTTAACCTTTATCTAGTGAGTGATAAAGAAAATCCATATTGTGTTCTGTAAACGTAAACAAATGTAGGTTTTGGTGGGGACAGAGACAAAATCAAACTGAACAGTTGATAGAATTACAGTAAAATGGTTTTGTGTGATTCCAGTTTTTAGTTTTATCAGTGAGTGATTGTTAAACTGCAAAAAAGGGATGTCTGAAAATAAAATAAAACAACTAAGTCTGATGAAAAAGGGACTTAAAACAAGGAACGTATCTGTCCATGCAGCAAGATAATTAAACTTGACAAGATTTTTTATAATAAGATTGTTAAATCTAGAAATAATCCTGTGTACGGATGTATGAACACTGAAAATAAGAGATTAACTGTTAAAATAAGATCAATTATTGGACAGTTTTTAAAATCTTGGTAAGAACCAACCAATTCACAGGTACATGTAAGACTGAGTCTGTCCAAGGATTAGTTGTGACTAAAGTGACAAACTTCATGAGAGAATTGGCCATCAGTTCCAGAAGGTCATTTCTGTATTTTGGTCTGTGACCGTCTCCAGTGTTTAATATTGTGAAGAGATTCAAGGAAAACTCTCAGTGCATAAAGGCCAAAGGAAACAACCGGTGAATGCATGTGACCTTCAAGCTCTGGGGCGTTATTGCATGAGAATACTCATGTTTCTATGAGAGTGTAGCCTCTTTAACAGCCTCCTGCTTTATCCAGAAATTTAACTTGAAACTGTATTACACCCAGAGGAAGAACTGTGTCAGCTCTACACAGAAACACAGCTGAACTCCAGAGCTGAGTTCATGTCAAATGGACAAAGACAGTGGAAGTGTGTGCTGTGGGCGAATGGGTCCACAGGAAAATGAGCATCGGCTCAAAGATGAGACTCTCCAGACTGCTGTCAGTGAGCCTGTTTCAGGGATGGGAATCGAGAACCAGTTCTTTTTTTAGAGCCTGATCACAGTAACTCAATTCCTTGGAATCGTTTATCGTTTAACTTAACGATTCTGCTTATCGATTCCACCTCTGTCGCACACGTGCAGTGGCATCACATGTACGCTGCATTGGTTTTGGTCAGAACGTATCCAACATGGTGTTGAGGCAGAACCGGTCTAAACAGGTGACACCAGGTCTGTGTGTTTGAGACAGAACCGGTCTAAACAGATGACACCAGGTCCATGTGTTTGAGGCAGAACCGGTTTAAACAGGTGACACCAGGTCCATGTGTTTGCGGCAGAACCGGTCTAAACAGATGACACCAGGTCCACTTGGAACACTGTCAAAGCTTCCGTTTCTTCAAAGGGTGGAATCCCTCCAATCTGTTCAAACATTCGTCCACGCAGCATGTGATTCATTTGATACCATACTTGGTGACACTTGAGAATCATTTGGAAGTCATTTGGACCCAGTTCTGGTTCCTGTGCAGGCAACAAATGTCGTATCCTCGTACTCTTTTGTTTCCTCATCCAATGACAATCGATGAGAGAATTGATGAGCAAAATTGATAATGGAATCGGAATCGTTAAATTCTTATTGATTCCCATCCCTAGCCTGTTTGCATGACCGTACAAATCTGATAACTGCGATCATTTTCATTTTAGTTTACATGCACTTAAGAGATGTGATAATCCAAAGTCCTGGTTTAGCCGTTCCAGTCCATGACTGGACTTGTTTTGGAGTGTGGACCTACATGGTGATGGCAGAATCAAACTATCTGTTATTGTCTTCACATTAACTATGTTCCATTGTCTATGATTTCATTGTTTTTACACATGTGTGCAATTTAGCGTATTGGCCCTCAACGCTAAAATTTTGACCCGATATGTTAAATTTCAGTACAGCGTATCAGCCTTTTGCCCAGATCAAACGCAGGGTCCGACATCAATGGTTGTCCGAAGCACCTACTCTGAATTATCTGTATTTTCTCTCGTGTGTCGGAGGATGGATTTGCAGCGAGTGAGTGAGTGAGTGAGTGAGTGAGTGGTGACGTCACAGACGTACAGTGACGTTCTTTTACACTTTAAAACAACGGCGGCAGCTCAGGAGAAAACATCAGTAGCAGGTTGACATGAAAAGAACAAAAGTACCATAGTGTAGTTT
Source organism: Maxillicosta whitleyi (assembly GCA_029822895.1). Taxonomy (NCBI): domain Eukaryota; kingdom Metazoa; phylum Chordata; class Actinopteri; order Perciformes; family Neosebastidae; genus Maxillicosta; species Maxillicosta whitleyi. The sequence continues at coordinate 14,736 of JAPSES010080707.1, read as the reverse complement.
TGTTCTGTCATCATGGATGGATCCCTCAACACCCCTACTCTAAAATAATATCCTAGCTAGAATCACTGGAATATTCTGATAATGTAATGATCAGAGTATTTGTGTGGATATAAACTGGCTCCGTGAAAGTGGAAAAGCAAGCGTGTGTCCAGGAACCAACAAACGTGAAGCTGCAGGTTGAAACTTGAATCTGTGTGTACAATACGATACGCTGCCATCGAGGTGCATCTCATCCCTGAGGATGGTGGTTATGTCAGCAGGACGATGCAATATGGCTTCATAATCATAATGTTTATCTCGTGTTTGCAGTACACATGTGACTCCTACTGACAATGTATGAAGATCATAAAGAGGAGAATGGTGTAACCACGGACTGCAGCTCCAGTCAGACACAGTGTCCTCAGGTCCCAAAAGATTACAAAGTGGAATAAAAAGGAGAGGGGCTGGAACACTGTGTCACTTTTCCTACGTTTTTGAGTGTGATGCAGCACTTAAAATCTACAAATTGACATCAATATTTTAAAATAAGTGTTTCCTGCGCCTCATATGTATTGATGCTTATTTTGGAATAGACCCAGCTGATGTCAGTTTAGACAAAAGAAGGATTTAAAAAGTGGGCTTTCACCTACCTATCCCAAAATGTAGTCACATCTGTTCTAGGTCACTGGCAATCTATAAACCCAATTTTGTATGAATTCAACCAATAGTTTTGGTGCTAAAGTGTAAACAAACAAACCGAACCAAAAACGGTACCCACTTATCTCCCCTTTGGGGGGCGGGGCTAAAAATGCAAATGCATTAAAACTTAAATTAACAGTTTCACTTAAAACCACAGTAAAATAATATTTTTAGTCACTGGTCTCTTTTGCTCTTGTGTTAGACATGTTTTTCTGTTCATTGCAAGGCCGTTTCTTGGGGTCATTCCAGTGTGTAGTAATCACAATTATTGATTTTCTGGGCAGAAAACTGAAAATCTTAGGTGTGATGCAGACTGTTCAGTCATCACACAAACTTTTCCAGACATGATTCATCTACTTATTGGATCTGTACATTTTCTGATTTACACATCAGCGTCGACATTTTGAAAGGTGGTGTTGCTTGATGAGCTCTTAATTAATTAACAGACACAGATGAGGATTTGAAACGAGGCCTTTTTTTTAACTGTTATTATGTGGTTAGTGGATCAGTTTTAAATATTACGAGGGAGTGGTAGATGATTAAACAGCCACAGGGAGCTGTTTGAGCCCTGATTTGTGCAAATTAGAACATCTTCAACATGTTGCTGGGGTAAACGATGTGCTTTTTATTTGTTCATGTTTTTTTTTTTTTACTTTGTTGTCCTGTGGATGAGCAGCTTGGTTGCTTAAGGTTGTTCAGTGCAAATGCTTCCAAATGAACCAAATACAGCAACAGGTCACGGCAGCAAATGAAAGGTTGATTTTTTTTTTTTTTTATTATTAATTTGGTCATCCATCCATGCTGTTCCTTTCCCTCTTTAACTCATCATTCACATTTCACCTGCCCTCACATCTTTCTTCCATTTCATTTCCTAACTTTAAAGGCTACACACACTTTTCTGTGTTTCCCACGTTCACCCTATTACCTCCTCTGTCCACCTCTCTTCTTTTCATGACTCTCTGTCTAATCACTACTCTCCTTTTTCTTCTTCATTATTTCTTGATGATGCATGTTCGTTCTCTCTTCATCACCTCTCTTCTTCCTTTCTTGCTCTTGTCTTCCATATTCCTTGTCTCTTCTCATCGTTTTCTTTTTTCCTTTCCACTTTGATACTGTCTGTAATTTCACCCTTTTGCTCTGTCTCTGCCTCGAACATACTTCCTTCCTCTCCACTCCTGTTTCTGCCTTTTTATTTTTCCCTTCGTCTTCATCACCTGTCGATGCTCCAGACTGCCGTCTCCTCACACCGTTTTTGTTTTTGCTTTTAGCTCTTCATCCTCACCCTTTTGTCTGTGGCACTCTTCTTTCTACAGCACCTCTTTTTACTTCATGCTCCTTCTCCACACTTGCTGTGCTCAGTTTTCCTGCACTTATTAACTGTTTTTCTTCTATTCTCTATCTCTTCTGACAGGTCAGCTTCTGTCCCCACAATTAACTGAAGCTAAACTTTTCAAACAATTTCACCCAAATTAGCAGTTGAACTGAGGAAAAATGCACCGCTTCATTTGCATGTCACGAGAATTAACTGGCATTTCTAAGTAATGATGCATTTTAATCTTATTTAATTTACGCTTGCACTAATTTCCTTCCGTTTATTTAATTTGTGTCTCATTATTTATGATATTTTTAATTTGTTTGTGTGGGGAAAATAACTTGTCATCTGTTTGGCTACAGTTTTCATCAAGGAAATCAATTGCTGATGATGATGCAGTAGACATCTGATCAGAGAAATAGCTTAAAATTTGCATCTCTATTCTCCTGCTGTTAAAATATGAACGCATCTGCGTGTCCTCGTGAGCACCATTCATGAACAATGGCCTGACTAACTTCACACTAACGCACATTCTGCACTGCATGGAGTAGTTGATCTGATTGCATTTTACAGCACCTTAGTGTAGTGTTTTGCATATTAATGAGGGGAAACTAATTTTCTTGAAGCTACCACAGCCCCACAATGCTTTAAATTATGAATAGATATGAATACATTAACACATTAATATTAATACAGGTACGTTAATTGGTAATTAATGCATTGCTTAGCCTGATGACCTGATGAGGATAACTGGTTATGTATGATGCATTAATTTTAGACCATTACCACAACATGCTGCGTCTGATCACTTTTTAGATTAAATGGATGATCAGCACTTGTTTTGTCTCGTGCAGGCGGTTCACTTTAACACTGTCTGAAAGAAGCACGATCCTAAATCAACCGTTTATCTCTATAGAAAGAGATTAACATTCTTAAGCCTCACACTCACACACAGGATTTGGTGGCACTGATAATTATACACTCAGTCTGATCCTGAAAATCAGCAAGAATGGTCAAGTATAATCCTCCCAAAGGTAGATCATTTATCCACAGCCTTATCCTATCAGTGTTTTGGCTGCTCTGGAAATGTTTTAACAGTTCAGAAACTAAAGGAGAAATCTGGGCATAATGTCTCCCCCCATAGGGAATGAGGGCGTCTGCTCAAAGGTTTGTGTATGAAGAAGGTGTGAATTGACCTTGTCGAACACCTGTGGGAGCCTGGACTGATGTGTTAGACGGCGCTGTCCACCATCAACACTAAACCGAGGGAACACGAGGGAGGGTATTTTGTTAGAATGGGGTGTGTTCCTCCAGCAGAGATCACCGACTGAAATAATCAATGTCACTGAAACTGTTCTTTGTCTTAATATATTTCTATATGAGTTCTGTCACATTTAGTTAATTTGGTCTGGGCTTTCTGTTTTTATTTCAACGGCCGCTGGTGCTGTGTCCGGCTTATTTTTCATCGTCTTTATCATCGTTTTTGTTGGCGGTTTCTTCTTCAAATTCGTCTCTGATGAAACTACTGGTCGGATTCATTTCATATGTCATATGTAACTTCTCTGGGATGATGTCTACAAAGTTTAGATGATTAGATGTTTGACTTTTTTTTTTTTTCCCCGAATATTTGCCTTTATTCTAAAGGTCCATATATTTATGGCTTATAACATGGAAATGGTTACAGATATCAATAGTTCCTACTGAACACGGATAGGAAGTCATATATGGACTTTGAATTAGTTGAGTCATGCTCCAGTGAGAGTACCACCCACTTCTTATTGGGAGATTGATCTCACACATTCAACTTATTGATTCCCGATAGAATATTTTGCTGAGATATAGAGACATTGGTCCTATTTTCATTTTTTTTAGTGGTCTATGTGAACATACTTGGATATTTTTTGCTTTTTATTGTATGAAAGGAAAAGGAATGAAACATAAAATGCTGACACGCTCATCAACCGATTTGGATCAGACGTACCAGGTGTGATTCCAGGTGTGAAAATGCTCTGTCTTTGCATATGTAGATGTCTTAAAATTAACTTGATGAAACCATGACCTTATCTATAAGCTGCCAAATCCTTGTACTTTTCAGAAAAGAGAAAATCTACTTGACATCTCTGGTGAAGCATTTAGCTTTTGGCGTTCTGTGGGCAACCAACCAAAAGAGGGGGAGTGTTTAACTCCTGTCTAGTAACCGGGTAAAGAGAACAGAAAACAGCGGCATGAACCGTAGCAGACATCGTTTCTCAGAGCAGTAAAAAATAAGAGGGGAGGATGTTAATGTGTTGACATCCCAAAGCATTTGACAACAAATTGAGGGCAGCTGCAGGTCTTGAAACAACCTGAAAGCATTTCCAATTTGATTTTGAAGTAAAGTTTTTACTGGAGTTTGTGCAGTTTATTTGGGTGGAACGTCCACACACGTTTTTTTTTTTTTGTGGAATTTCTTGACTTAAGTTCTTTTTTTAATGTCCATCTGTCCATTATTTCAGTTCCTACTTTTTTTTTTTCCTCTGTAGGTGAAGAAGGACTCTGTAGTCTCCTGCGTCTTGGACACCGAAGCAGTGGCCTGGGACCGAGAGAAGAAGCAGATCCAGCCGTTCCAGGTCCTCACCACTCGAAAGAGGAAGGTATGGATGGGGGAGATGGGTGTTGGTATAAGAATGATTGAAGATGATTGAAATCCTCGGCGTGTCAAAGAGGTAGCGAGTTGGTGGTGAAAAGAAAAGGTTGAAGGGAGAAAACAAGACAGAGATAAAGAGCGGGAGCTAGAGGAGAGGTAGATAATAGAGTGAAATGATCCGGCAGACGGGGGAGATGGACGGAAAAAGAGCAGACAGACAGAAAGAGGGTGAGATTGATAAGTGAGAGACATCGGAGTCAAATGGATTGAGAAGACCGGGCGCTGAGTTAAAGGAGAGGAAAGAAGACAAGGTTACAAATGTCAGAGAGTTTTTTCCCCATTTTGATCAGAATAATGGCCTCTTCAGATCGCAGCAGTCACATTAGACTGTACAGACAACAGCTCTCCTCTCCCTTTTTGCTGTGTTTTATGTGCCTGACGACATCCTCGAAAAATTAAGAAACCCGAAACGAGCGTGCGGAACCACAGAAACACGATGATGAAAATGAGTGAAAATGATTATCCTGATGATACTGTTACAGGCTGCAATGAAACAGTGATTATTTGTAATGATGGGTTGATGCACAAACTGATTGTACTGCCCTTCTGGCATTCTGTAACGGCATCCTGCTTGTTTTACTATGACGAGAGTTCTCAGTGAAATGAAATATTTCAGATGAGGAGATGAAACCTGATACGGACTAATTAAACATCATTAATGAGAAGAGGGGGGAAGTAATGAGGGAGTGAAAAGGGGAATGAAGGAGACAAGGGATAAATCACAAAACAAATCCTTGCTGCAGGGGTTGTAGAACTATTTAATATTGGGTTTCTGATCACATCCCTTTTATGGCAAGTTTGCTGGTGGTCAGAGGGCCTCATTCATCGAGTGTCCATAACTGGAACGTTCTACATTCACCAATGATTTCTTCAATGGCACCTTCGAGCAGGGATTCTTATTAGCTAAATATTTTGTGTTATTTTGACAGGAAGAAATTAGGAGTTTCAGACATTTCCCTGTGGTCTACATAAACTGTAAATGTTCTGCTTGGGTCTGAATTTTTCCTTAATTAAACTCCACAGGTCCATCTTCATCCTATTTCTGAGTAATGACACCACAAAGGTTGGCCCTTTAAATGCAAATAAGCCACTATATGCCCCCCCCCCCACAATGTTCTTGGCTGTGCTGCTTTGTCCTGTTCAACCAACAACCGAACATTTTAGGTAATCAGCTCGAGGTTTTGCATATATTTTCAGTATGGACTACAACTGCTGCTGCTGACAAACAATTACGTCGTACTCTGAGAAATCTGGACCTTATATGTACAAATATTGTGATGAAACTAGTTATAAAATGTAACAAATTAAGCGGGAATTAAAATAAGCTGTAGGAATCCACTTAATTTTTGCCTAAATGAATATAAAATTAGCTTTGCAGCACCTGGAGGGTTCGCATACTTTACAAACTTTTTGAACTATTAGGGTCCAAATACATTAATAATGCTGCGTTTCCGCTCCATGGTACCGGCTCTACTCAACTCGACACGGCTCTTTCGCTTTTCCATTTACGAAAAAGGACCTGGAATCTGGGAACCGATACTAGTCTTTTAGTACCGCCTCAGCCGAGGTTCCAAAATGCTGGGACCGACGTCACAACACTGCAGACACTGATTGGTCAGACAGTTTTCTCTGTGACCGATTTACATGAGTCAGATGCAGAAGTAGACAGTGAATAGTGATCCATGAATCCACATGATGACAGAACCGAACTACACCGTGGAGTAGGGTTGGGTATTGAAAGGGTTTAATTCGATACCGGTGCCAAATCGATACTTTCTAAACGGTATTTAAATCAGTACTTTAAAAAGAAAAGAAAAAAAAATCCCAAACACATAGAGAATGTGAACATGACTTTTAATTACTTTTACTTTGACACTCCCATGCTGGGTGTTTGTGATACAGCAGTGTTTCCTGCAGAAAATTCCTCAGTCAAGTTGGTGAGTTGTTGGGGGGGGTAACGCAGGACAGACTTAGGCATGGTGTACATGTTGAAGCCTCTGCATCCTTCTGTGTGAAGTGGAACCACACTTTCCCTTCAACCTTTGACTTTTCACCAATTGCGTGACTCGACTGTTGCCAGACGAACTTTACGGTTTCCTGCTGCGTGTGCACACTGACGTAACAGTCAGAGGTCGCATATTTTGAAGCACCGAAATAAGGCACCAAAATGCACGTTTTATTTGGGTGTGGTTACTACCGTTAATGTTCACCCCGGTTCCATACTGGTATCGAGTTCCGGTACCCAACTCTACCATGGATGGTCACGTAGATTCAGTCTTTGATGGAAGACGTAAAAATTCAGAGAAAACATGCAACAAGCGAGTTTTCAGCAACTCTGAGTAGACAACACAGAAGCAACGCACTGTATCGGAGTAATGAGTTGAGCTGATTCCACATAAGTGGAAACACGACAGGAATACTGAGTGGAGTAGAGCCGGTACCATGTAGTGGAAACGGGACATAAATGAACCAAAGACTAATAAAAGTGGGTTTAAATAAATGTGACCCCATTAAGTACGTCACTATTGCAGTCATTATAGCATCTCCTACACTGATGCAGATTGTGAAGAGTTGCTGGAGAAGTTGAGGCTCATTTATGCTGATTTTATGTACGTAAATAGGTTTCTAACATTGGCATGCATCACTGCCTTTATTTTTCCATGCATCCAGTGTGTTGGAACAAGTGTTTCTCAATCAAACCACCAAAGGCCCCTATTGTTAATTAACATACTGGCCAAAGAAACAACGACAGAGGAGGTTTTACTAATATGGATGATGGACGATGTGTTCAGGGAGAGGGAAGTCTGGGACTCCCTGCTTCGGCTGCTGCCCCTGCGACCCGACCCTTGGAAAAGCGGTAGATAATGGATGGATGGATGTTGATATTGAAAATGGTATTTGTCATAAATTTTTTAAGTAGTTTTTCACTAACTCAAACATTCACTCTTTAAGAAGTTCCAATATTTCTGGAAATTATTCTGTTCAAATGTCAGCACTGCCTCCACGGTTCCTGGGGGTACTGCTTCGTATGGGTCTGGGTACACATCTGCAAACCACTGGAAAACGGATAGAATTATGCACATAATGTATTAAGGACGGGAAAGCTCCATTCATATCTCTCTGCATCTTTAACATAGAGCATAAATGAGCTCTTAAAGGTCTTCATTCCTGGTCCTTGAGTCACACCATCCTACATGTTTTTAATCTGGACCTCTTCTAACACACCTGATTCAAATGATAAGCCTATCATCAAGCTCTGCAGAAGTCTGATAACAACCTGCTGGAAGAGGGATACATCTAAAACATGCAGGATGGTGGTTCTAGAGGACCAGGAATATAGTGCCTTAGAGTGTGTGTGTGATCACTGCAGTCACAGGAGGTTTATGATCCAAAAAGGACCTTTGATTATTCTTTTTAAAATACAACAGGTTCAAACTATTGGATTCATTATTGTTATACATTTTGTACATGTGACACCAAATCAATACAACAACTTATAAATATATGTGTGTGTGTGTGTCACTGTTTTAGTTTGCACTGATACATGTACCGGTGTGCTGGTGAAAGCTACATAATTTAATGACTGCATTTACACTCAATACAGTATTATTTAGCCCTATATTATAAATCAGACATTTGCCGTGAATGACTTGACAGCTTGTGCAATATACACTGACGAGTCATAGCATTCTGGCCACTGACAGGAGACGTGTTATGATATAGATTATTTTATTACAATGGGGCCTTTCAATGGGATATATCAGGCAGCAAGTGAACACTTGGTCCTTGAAGTTGATGTGTTAGAAGCAGCAAAATGAGCTAGAGGATAAGAGAGTGAGTGACTGCCATATTGTAATGGTGATGACTGGGTCAGAGCATCTTCACACCTCCAGGTCCATTTGCATCCATTTGGATCTTCCTGGTCTGCAGTGGTTAGTACCAACCAAGGAAGGACAATCTCAGGATAATTGAGCATCTGTGGAGGTGCTAGATGAATAAATTCTGTCCATGGAGGTACACCTCTTTGCTTCCATGGCTTCAGGACTTCATCCACTGTTAACATCTTGGCACCTGATACCACAGCACACCTTCAGAGGTTTTGTGGAGTCTACATCTTCTGGTTAAACCTATTATTGTGTAAAAAGGGAATCACACTACACTTTATCAGGAGTGATTATACTGTTGTCCTGTAGATGCTCGAGTGAGAGATCCAGTTGTTGATCTTTAGACCACTCCTGGTAGGTACTGACCACTTAACATTGTGGTCATTGTGGAGTGCCCAAGAACATCTGAAGATGCTCCGACCCAATGATTTGAGTGTTAAAATTCGTTCCTTGTCAGAGTTGCTCAGATCCCTATTCTTGCCAATTTGATTTCATTGAGTGCTTGAAATCCTTTGGGAATACTTGTGTTTTCAGGGTCTGGAAAGTGAATTTTAATTTAAGTGCTTGAACGTGTTTGCAATTCTTACTCTGACATGGTTTTATTTGTTTATTTTAATATTGACCTAAGCCAAAGCTACTTACAGAGAGGTGCTACATGTTGAAAAATAACATTCATTGCACTTTTAATACCCCTCATGAATATAGCGAAGACACGTCATCACCATTTGACCTTGATAAAGTAGGTCAAGGTGACCTCTTTTCAATAGGCTTCTGTTCCATGCCATCCACAGTATGAATTTGGTGCAGATATCTCATTGTACTCTTCAGATAATGTGACTATGTCGAATGGACAGACAGACCGATGACAAAACGTTTACAATAATGGGATAATCAAAAATGAATACCACTTTTCCTGTCAGTGGTCAGACTGTTATGGTTGATCTGTGTCCTTAGAGTCTTGGTTCAAATGAGGGAAAACCTGCCACCCATGAAAACTTTTACCAAGACATCTTCCATATTATCTGAGGGTCTGTAGCTTAAAGTCCACTAGAAGCCACTGTTTGTCCAACTATGCTTTACATTCAAGTTTATCTTGCAGGTCCATAATTTTTTCATCCTTCCAAATTAATGCCGACTTTGCTTAAGTGGCTTGGAGTTCAAGTCACTCTGTGGGTGAGTTTGGCTGTGAACTCTCTTGACCTACGCTTCTTTTTAAACGTAAAAGTAAGTTGTGTGACTCATCACACATTGCACCAGCGGTACATACCCAATGAGATCTCCCACGGCTAATATCCACAGCAGTGCTGTACAGTCAGATCGAAGTTTCTTCACCAAATATCTGTTTTTGTTCAGATTTTGAATATATATTGTCAAATTTACAGCATTTGTTTACAGCCCTAGCAAGTTGTTGAAGGATTGGGAAATGCCACATTTGGAGAGTCTAACCAACCTCTGATGACTTCCCTGTTGGCCATGAATCAATATAACTCAATTAATTGCTGTTTTTTTTTATTTTCACAATGATGTGCTTCCCTGTTGTCCCTCAAATGCCAACATCCATAGTTCACTACATGGTGCTTCACTTTAATAGTACACAAAGTGGTGGCTGGTGACAGTCCAGCAGCGCTGAGATCGAAAAGTAGCCGATGGTCAACCCTTCGTCTGTAGCAGTTTCTATACTGAATACTCACTGCCCTGGAAATGAAACACTGAGACAGAGTTTCCTGTGGAATTGATGTGTTGGTTTGGTGGTGTGTAATGGGGGTGGGGAGGTGCATATGGGGCAGTGTGCGCCACCTGTACTTCACAATGGGTACGCACAAAGTGAAAGTGAAGTTTAACAGGCGTTACTAATTGCTCTACAGCTCCTGCCGTTGTGAAGCTCATTTACCTTCTTTCTACCTCCTGAAACTTCACAAACTTTCATTTGAGGGGGCAGGACATTTATTTATGGGGGCATTGCATTGAGATTTTGATTTGAACATGAGTAGTCATCAGTTAGACATCCTGTCTGCTAGCACAGGGTTTGTCTTCAGACCAGTTACCCATTATACTCAAAAATGTCTGGACTTGGCTGTTACAGCTTCAATAATCCAATGTTAAGGATAAAATCAAAGGGATAATGTACAGCAGCTTGGTTATTGTAGTGAAAAATAAGCCAACAGTTTGATGCAGGACCCTTACACAAAGAGAAATAAACACAATAACTTAACGTGGTAAAATGTGGTCACGATAACAGTTGAGCTGATGTTTGTAGCTGGATTCTGTGTGTTGGACTTCCTGGTATGCAGGCTATGATGCTGCAACACTTTTGACACTTGTGTAAAACCAGGGTTACTGCAGAGTTGACAGACCAACTTCATTCAACTTCTTTTAAGGTTTTTAGTCTGTCATGACTTTAGAGTGTCATTAAAACACGTTAACACTTTGTAGTTAAAGTGGATGAACGTACAGTGGTATGAAAAACTTTAGGCGCCCCTGATAATTTTTCCAGATTTTACTTTATAAATCATTGTTTGTTCAGATCAACAGTTTCAGTTAAATACATCATATAGCAGACAAACACAGTGATGTTTGAGAAGTAGGGCTGTGTTCAAAATATCGGTACGGGGGATATATCGGCACGGCCTCTTCACAATACACATATCGATACGGAGGCGACAGTATCGATATTTCACATGCAACAAATAATTATTTTATCAAGTTTGTGAAATGGCATCTGACTTTGCATGTTTGAAGTTTATTAAAGCCATCTTTATTTGTGCACTACAGACAAGTTCTTAATGCAGTGTTTTACATGAACTACAGTGGAACTGTTGCTCTACAGCAAAATAAAAAATAACATTTGGGTAAACATGTGTCTGTTTTCTGTCAAATGGTAAAAAAGGAATAACTGTAAAAAAAAAAAAACAAAAAAACAAAAACCCATATATATATATGCCTAAACTATCGGGATGCATATCGCATTGAATACCATGTACTAGAATGCACATATATCGCGATATGTATCGTATCGTGACCCCTGTATCAGGATATGCATCGTATCGCAATGTTATTGGCGATACCCAGCCCTAAAATCTATATACAGTTATTTAATGAAAGTTTAGTTATTGTAGCTTTTCCTCCCCCACCTCACTTCTCAAACCAACACTTGTGTGTGTGTGTGTGTGTGTGTGTGTGTGTGTACCTGTGTGTACCTGCTGAGTAACAGTTTGGGCCAGTCAGTGCAGGTAGCTTAGCTGGCTGACCTACATACTGTGAACACAACAGACAGCTGGACCCAAATGGAGTCTTCAAGCCTCACTGTTCACTTCCAGAAAAATACACAAACGTTCAACGCACTTCACGAGGAAACAGCGACACTACTATCCACCCTGTTCCTCATAATCTGTGTTTTATGTGTGTGGTGTCTGAAGTGTATTTCCATGTCTGTAATTAGTCGGCTCCATCATCATGTTTGACAACAGTGCACGGTACAAATTTACAGAATACTTAACATGTTGTTTGTTTAATTCTGTAAAGCCCTGTGATGCAACCCTGTGATATAAGACTCTACAAATAAAATTGAACTGAACTGGAAATAAACTATTTGTTCATATTTATGTCTCCTTATGTGAAGCACTTTGTAACATATTGTTTCTAAAAGTGCTAAAAAAAAGTTTTACTTACTTACATGAGTATTTCTATTATTTATTTATTATTTACTCCTGTATACCCCTACTCCACTACATCTAAGAGGCAAATATTGTAATTTTTCTCTTATTTATCTGACAGCTTTAGTTACTTTTGTAACTTCCTCTGTAGTAAAACCATACATTTCAAAACATGTCGATTGTAAAACTTTGTTAAAAAGCTTGAGCACTCTGTCCTGCTTTAAACTATCATTATTATCATTATTATATTGTCCATTATAATATCTATATCTTCCTGACAACCAACAAAGTGAAAGTTTTAGCTTTTTTGCATTAAATAACTATAATGTAACAGTTTCTCCAATATATATATATATATATATATATATTTTAAATCATTTTAATTTGTTTATTTATATTTTTTATGGAATGTCCTTTTCAGTGGACAGTATTTTTAAAGTAAAACCATGAAACTTTTGTCCCCACAGAGGACAAAAATATATTGCTGGGTGTCAGAAGGATATCATTATTATGTACGTTTAATTTTATTAATGAAGTTTTTGCTTTGTGAAATGATGATGATGACAATGATCTTTTGAGAGATTTCTTGCTCAACCAAAAAAAAATCTAAGTACAGCCTCTGTCCTTCTTGTCATACATTGATTATGAACATTGTTACCCTCATAGCATAATGACGAAAGTTACATTTTTGGCCAAAATGTGATTTCTGCATAAAATGAAGCAGCAGTTTTAGGAGAGTGAAGTTATGCAGATAAAAAAACATAGATGATTATGCTATAAAGCTACTTATATATGACATATGCATAGTTTTATTATTTATTTTGCATCATGTTTTTTGACTAAAATCATGAATTGAGAAAAAAAAAAAAGTTAAGATGCAATATTTTGGTCAGGTCATCCAGCTCTAATTGAATAATGAGATGTTTATTTATGGATTTTTCCCTCTAAACTCATGAAAAGTTGACTGTATAGAGTCATATACAGTATAAAAATAATAACAACTAAACACTGATAGGAACCATTTTACAGCTCAGTCACTACTGTCCTTCTACTTTTCATTCTTTTAGTATATTTACTGATAATACTTTTACTTCTATCATGTTTTGGTGCTGTTTGTAACAGTACTTTTAGGGCGGTAATAGTGCTTTGCTTCTATCTCTGGAATTATAAATGATGAATGTAGAGGGTTTTCTTTAAATTCTTAACTATGTGTTCTGTTTTTTCTTTTTTTTTTTTTTCAGATCTCATTGTAAAGGTTATCCAGCAAAACATGGGGGGAATCAAAATTGAGGAATGGAGAAAGGTATGTAAACTGAAAATTATCCTGGATCTATTACCAACATTATTGTGCAAACGCTTTAGGCAGATTTTAGACGTGTTGTTTTTGCAGCATTGTAATGAACATGCATATTTATTTATTGTTTTCTTCACATACAACAAGAAAAAAACAGGAAATATGTGCTAAAAGTCATTATTTAATGTGACCCCTGACCTCATGAAAAGAAGCAGCAAAAACTGTTAGAAACATCTGACGTGTGTTGAATGAAACCTGGAATTAAAAAAAAAATCAGGAAGTAAATGACAAAAATGTTATATTATCTGGACAAACAGATTAAATACATGTTAAGAGTAAAAGGAAGGTCACACTAAATAATATCACTGTCGTTTATGTTGGCTGGTTTTTTCATATTTGTTTAAATCTAAAGTTTCAATGCACATATTTCATCTATTTTCTTGTTTTATCTGAAGAAAAACAACAGAGAAATAAATACTTATGTTCATTTCAACGCTCCAAAAAGACATCTAAAGGCCGCTGAAACCTTTTGCCCAGTGAAGAAATGAACAAGTTTATTTTTTGATTTGACATACATCAATCACAATCTAATACAATAACCATAACAAACAAAAAACAATAAAAAAGGAATATTCTAAAAGCAAAAGCTTATCATTTTGCATATCCTGTGCATCCAATACCTGCTGACGTCAAATTAAATGAGCGTTTACACCAAAAACATAAAAAACAGCAACAACAAAACCATCTCGTTTCCATATTCCTAAATAATTTTAAAATTAAATTTTTTTATTTTTTTTTACTGAACAACTTAAATGCATCATCGTGTCAATTTCCTTTACCTCCTGCTCTAGATCGTTCCGTACTTTACATGTTTGTGTATTGCAGACATCTTAACTCGGTGTAAAGATAACATGTGTACTTATGTAAACAACATCCAACCACTCAAACATTTCTAATCGTTTCATGACCTAGTGTGACATAATTTGACGTATTGAAACTTGAACACTGTATTTGAGACACATGAACCTAAGAAGTGAATAAAATGTTAAATGGATTTAATAACATATAATAGGGCTGTCAAAAGATTAATTTTCTTGATCGCAACTAATCTCAGAAATTTGATAATTAATCCCGATTAATCTTGATTTACTTAAATTGATATTTTGCAGTAAGACCGTTGGAATCTAAAGTTAAACCCACAATGCAAAGTATTTCTGACCATTGTGTCT
>JAPSES010080691.1:0-26321 GCA_029822895.1 Maxillicosta whitleyi | reverse complement strand
CCTGGTAAAACAAAACAAAAAAATATAAAAAAAAAAAAAAAAAAAAAGCTCTCATTTTGAAGTCACCATTGAGTGGCAACTATTCACATGCCAGTTTATCTTAATTCATGTACTGGAAATGTGTGAAGTCAAGTTTACTGTAAACTGGGTCAATGAATGGATATTGGTTGTTTTAAGTATCAAAGTGTGATTTTCATTTACAAATGAATGATGTATGATCTGTTGAGTTGAACACTGTTTAGAATTGAATTCCTAGATTTGATTCCTTTGTTACTAAGAACAGAATCAATGACAGATAACCATCTGAGCTGCTCCTCACCATAATGATCTATCACCCATTCACAGTAACAACAGTACAAGTTAGTGTTACTTGGCAACACATTGCACCCAAGTGCATAAAAATGACTACATGTAGTTTTCTCTTCCAACATATTTCATTTTATGTCCTGTTACTAATCTGCGATTTGTGAGAGTACACTGCACCATGTTTAACACAGTTCACAAAATAAATATTTTTTATATAAGCAAAAGAAAATAGTCTAATTGCAAATACAAGCCAGAAATAGATTACTTAAGACGGATTTTCAATGGCAAAATTTACCAACGGGTAAATTATTTTCCTCATTCCTATTAGATGACAACTGAACTGAAAAAGAAGGTACGAGAAAACACACCTCCGCCAATGCCCACAGTATTCAAACGCATTTGATGACTACTACCCAGAACATTTCCTTCAACACTTTGCACATGCCTCTTTGATCCATGCCTCGCCCTTCTGCCAAACCCTAACCCTCTGCCCTAACCCTAACCCTAAGTGGAAATTGATGTGGCATCTTTTGCGTAATCACGTTGACAAACGTGTCGGGTTTGTTGAAAATATATATATATATATTTAAATTCTTATTTGAACGTCCCTACATGAGAGGCATATGACAGATAACTAACTATAATCTGATATCTGACCACAGTTAACAGGTGGATAAACAAATAATGGCGTCACCATGGCACTAATCCAAAAATGTCAGATGGGGTGAACACCTGAAGGAAACTGGATCGGTAGTTAACAGGACTAGGAGGTGGGGCGTCCGGAGGTGGGGCAGCTGGTTTCTCCAGGAAACACCAGTTAAATGCTCAGTGGGAGTGTGCCGGAGTGTGCAGTTACTGTGAATTTAACGCGACAGAAGCAGAAGCATCACTCCAACGTCAAAGTACCAGCGGGTTTCCTCAAGTTAAGCCACAACGTCGAACCGTGAGCCATGTGCGGTAAGGCTGCTTTACATGTCATGTTCTGGTTTAGGATGTCGCAGAGGTTAACACGCATTACGCACGGCGTGTGTTCTGACTGGATCCCGCAGAGACACATCAGAGTTAAATGATTAGACAGAAATGTAAAGAAAATAGTTTTTTGAAATGATGAAAACAGTCACTAACACTGTCACTAACTCAAATCTGCTTGTATGATTTTTGCTGTGTTAATTGTAATGTTCAACAGTCTCATCTGTGTATTCTTGAAGAGTTTTACGCACAACTGCTACGTGTCAGTGTTTTCACTGGACTTTAAAGACAGAACGGGCAAAACCTACCGACCAAAGAATAAAATTACTCAGATATTTTTCGGATTCTTGTCCCTGTCATGAATCAAATCCATCCAGTAACGCTAGTTTTAAAGATTAATTCTTGTCGCATCTTCTCGCATTTCTACATGTGAGCAGTCAACAGAGGGAACGTTTACAGCCAAAGGTAAATCTCTTTCCCTGAAGGAAGAGGCCAAGGTTGTGGAAGTTTACCGCAGACTGCTTACCTGGCTGACCAACACTACGCGCAATGTGCGTCCGTCAATGGCCAGCTGTGTGCGTACCCGAGTGGAGCAGCGACATTCCTGAACACACGCACACAGGCAGCATTTGAATGCAACTATAATTAACCTAACTCTATAGGCTATGCTGCTAAATGTAATATATGAAAGTATCTTCACAAGTAATGAATATAATCTAATTGTAATCTGATGCAATTCGAGGTTAGTTGTTCGTGTGCGTTAAATGTCATAAACCACAATAAATAAATAAAAAAGAATGGAATGGAAGATAATAGTTGACTTAACCAAACAGCCACCATAGTCCTTAATGAACTGCCAAAGAATGACAGAAAGTGATGTAAATGCTGCACAAAACCCACACTGTTTATTCAACTATCCTTTTTTCTAAAATAGATTCCTCCCTTAAAAAGATGCTTCTGTGTATGTGGTTGTGTAAACTCTGTTTACAGAGTCAAGCATCTCAGAGGATTCAAGCTCTGTTTCTCTTTCTCCCTCTCTAAAAGGAATCTTTGCCTACCTGAATTACCGAGTGCCTCGCACCAGAAAGGAGATATTTGAGACGCTAGTGAAGGGACTGCAGAGACTGGAGTACAGAGGGTACGATTCAGCAGGTAAGACACTCAGCTTCACAGCTTTGCCATATGCCATACACACACACACACACACACACACGCACGTACACACACACACACACACACACAAACCTTGCACAAAAGCTAACAGTACTCTCAAACAGCACCTGTGTGTCAGCTGCTAAAATATAAATCCTCGACTATATTAAAGCGTACAAAACTGATGTAGAGTTGTGGTCGTATTTTTTGTTATATTGGTCTCCTGTGTCAGTATGTCCTGGATGATGGATCCTGGTTTGTTCTGGGATTCCTTCTTTGTTTCTAATATTTTCTTTTTGGGGAGTACTTCTTTTGCAAATCAAATATATTGCAATAAAGGCCATCACAGACTATGAGGCGCTCAAAGGTATAGTTTTGATTAGTGAATCAGTACCACAATTAGCTGCAAAACAAAGAGGTTTGGGCACATGCAGATGGATTAACCGCAATTAATAATAACCAATAATCAGACAACATAATAATTACATGCTTTTTAAGCAAATAATCCAAACAGACTGGTTTGATGGGTAACACCTACACAACAAAGGCATGTTATTAATTCTTATGTAGGCTATAGTTAATATCATGACGCATTGTTCTGTCATGGACAGTGTCTGACACTATTCACATGCTGACACGTATACACGAGCATCGGATACACACCCATAAACTTCATATTTGCTTTTACAAATCGAGCCGGATGAAGCCAAAGAACAATCCCTGGCACCTGACATGCTGCAGTATTAAATACTGGATCACACCTGTGCACAAATTAAAGTCTCTAATATCTCTTCCTGAAAAGTGATATAGTTGACTGTTATTTTGTGCCCAGTGGGTGTTTGTTATATAACACTATAAAACCATATGCTTTACTCACATGTTTGCAGGTATCGCTGTAGATGGCCCTAGCAAGACCACCTCTGACATCAACAACAACACCATCTGTTTGATCAAGAAGAAGGGGAAGGTGAAGGCTTTGGATGAGGAGCTTTACAGTAAGTTACAGAATCTATTGGGAAAGCCTGTTCGTTGCTTTATTTATGTATAAACACCTCATTGTTAATATTCTTCCATGGCTTCCATATATATCTACTGAATACTAACCTCCATGCACGACTGAATGTGTCGCCTGGTTTTAATGTTAGTAAAGGAACTGGTGTTGTGTTTTGCTTTTGCAGAGAAAGACTCACTGGACCTGGATGAAGAGCTGTGCACACATTTTGGCCTCGCTCACACTCGCTGGGCCACACATGGAGAGCCCAGCGCTGTCAACAGCCACCCTCATCGCTCTGATAAGGATAATGGTAATAAGTACTAATGTGGCTACTGGCATGTTCAAACACTCATTTATTTACAACACACACTATAAATGTTCACTTGTATGTTTAAAATAGAACTGGTTTTACTTAGTTCTCTGTCAGATTACAATGATAGTTTATGTATAATTTTTTAACATTGGTTAGATTTCAGATATACAGTATGACATATAGTATGTATTGTGACAAGCTCTGACGCACCTATTGTACATACATCTTCTTTCACTTGTTCATGGGTGTGCCTACAATGTAGCTTGGCTCAGTCCCAGATAAACAGGCTCTTAAAATGCACTGGGAGTTCTAATCACATAAAAGGAGAAAATTACCCTGTAAAAATTATCATTATATCAACTAGTATATTATTTGTACTTTTTGTTGTGCATGTTTTTTTGCATCGTTCTTTTTTCCACATTACTAGGGCAGCTCTATGTTGCATTTGCTCAATGATAAGTAAATGTATACTTCTAAGTGCATCACTCTGTAAATATAATAACTTGCTGTGCAACAAATTACAGGTGTGACGGAAATGATAGCATTCTTTTAACTCACTGTATGTGCAATGTTATTGATGCAAATGTAAATAAGTATGATCCACAAACCTGCTGGTGGCTTTTTAGCAGCTGATTCACTCAACAGCTCAACTTATCTAATTTTTACCAAAATCTGTGCTTTTTCAGAGTTTGTTGTCATCCACAATGGAATCATCACCAACTACAAAGAGCTGAAGGAGTACCTGGTAAGTCATACGATTATCAGGAGTCAAACCTGTAGAAATAAGATACAACTTGAACTAAATTCCATTCTGTGTAACTTTAAAAAAAAAAAAAATGTCCTTCAGATATGCTTGAGGCATTCTGTTTCGGCTTCTTTAACCAAAACCCTCATAGGGAATTTGCCCCCTTAAAGCACATTTTTACCCCGCCGCCAAAGGGGTGGCAAGGTTTTTTTTTTTTTTTTACACTCTAGCAGCAAAACATTATGTTGAATTCATATTAAATTGGGTTTATAGATTACCACTGACCCAGAATAGTTGTCATTTCATTTTGGGAAAAGTATGTTAAAGTTCAAAATTTTTAATGAATTTTTTAAATCTTTTTTTTTCCCATTTACTTATAATGGGCAAAAATTCAAATGTCTATAAAAACATACATTTTCATTCAATGTACTTAAAACTTGACACACATAGAGAGGCAGATATGCTGATATCAGCACATGCATATGCATGATGACATCAACTGGAAAATAAGCGACAATACCTGTGAGGGGCGGGGTTTGTTGTGTCTGGCACCACTTGTTTTATTTGTTATTTGTTGCATAAATTCATCTGGGTTCGTCATACAGTGTAACATTCATTGCAAGTAGAGGGCTTATACACTGTAGCCCATAGAGTGGGGATTTAATATTTGTACCTCTTTGCATGAAATGATCATGACAATGTGATTCATTCTTAATAGAAGTGTAACTGGGACTCGGTATGTAATCATTGGTGATCACTGATGTATATAAATAGGAATGAAAAGAGGAATGTGTCTGAAAACACAAATTATTCCAACTTTATATACAACAGTATACAACATTATCTTATTTTTCTTTTTTCTGAAAACAAACTTCAGTCAGCGCAACTCCTGAATTATACTGACCCATATATAGAGAGCCTCAGGAAAACAATTACTTTGCCCAATCAAATAAAATATTACATTAAAACTGAATATTACATTAACTAATATAATCAAGACAGTCTGCCCAAACCAGATCAGTTCAGCTTAGGTCATTGCAAATTAGTTATTTACACATATTATCATGGAGCTAAAACCAGCTCCTTTAAATAAACATAACATTATGATTATGACCTGGTGCATCATTCCTCACTATCTTTCCTGCTAAGGCCACTGCAGTGACAAAACCAGGGTTGAAGTGTTCTTAAAGTTACATAAAGTTATCCAACAGCAGTTCAGTGCAATCTCTTCCACAACATGTAACAAAGCTACAAACTCCTTTGTCTCCCGAGCCATTAAACTGTACAACTCCTCACTTGGTGGGAGGGGGAGGAGTAGCAGGAGGACACAAGAGGCTGACAGGTGTATTCCTGAGGGCTGAGATAGAGTATTGAACATTTAGACACCTCTGCTCAGTGGGACTGTGCAGTTCTGTGGTGCAGTATTGTTTAAGTTGTTTATTGTTTATTCCAGTGTGCATTGTTTGTTGTTGACAGTGATTTAGTTTTCTTACCACTTCTTCTTTTCTTCTTCTTCTTCTTCTTATCATCATTTTATTATAATCATCATTGGTAGCTTTGTTATTTTATATATATTAAATAAAACTATTGTTATTACTATTTTCTTTCCTTCTTGTCTTGTAATCTTTATAATATGTGTACATTTGATGTTGTGGTGCTGCTAGAAACCTACCCAAGGGATCAATAAAGTTCTATCTTATGTAAAGTAATCTAATCTGTATTTTTTTTTTTTTATCTCATCGGCAACTTCAGATCACCAAAGGATATGAATTTGAGTCAGAGACAGACACAGAAGTGATCCCCAAACTGATCAAGTATGTTTATGACAACCGAGAAAATGACAGCGTCACCTTCTCCACGTTGGTAGAGAGAGTAATCCAGCAGCTGGTGAGTTCATGTTTATGCCACAAAAACATACTTTACCCAAATCAACGCAGATACCCTCAGAAAACTATTATAATTTCTATCAATGTAAAGTCAGGTGGGACACAGTATACTTCCTGGTTGTTTGCTCTATATTAATTAAGACATGGAAATTTTGACCCATTAGCTTCCTGGTTACTATGGAGTTCAGTGCCATGTTATTGAGTATCATAAAATGTGTCATTGACTGGTCATGCACACACTCATGTGTTTTTTCTTACTTTACACCATCTTAAAGTAAATTTTTTCCATGAAAACCCTAAACACCATCACAAAAACAGTCTCTATGGCAACTGCTTTAACAGCATCACAACTGACATCATCATTTGCTTGGAGTTTTTTTTAATTTTTTTTTTACGTGCGATGGAGCAATGCCTTTTTCCATTGACCAATGACACAACTTCAGACGTTCTCACTCTGACTCTCTTGAGGATAAACGTGCAGGTAAAAGATGCTGGATTTGGAAATAGGAACCACATAGTTGGGCCCCTGACACCCTTATTTTGCCTGAGTCCCACACATACCAGCCCACTTTCAACACTACACTCAGAAACGCAGCCAATCGTGCTTTTACCCACCACAGGCAGCATTGCACTCACTGCTTTTGAAACACAGCTGATGTTATACAATAGAGGTCTTATTTCCCATAACCCTCCTCGTACCCCACTCTTCCCTAACATCCACTCACACCCACTCTACAATTGCCAAAGCCCACAGGAATGGACCACAGATGAAATGTTTGTTTGTGTTCAGAAAACGTTTACTCTGTCAAACTACACTTGTAGCTGTAAATGTATACACTTTAAATATTATTTTTTGGATTGTTTGCCCTCTACTTCCTTTTCCTTGTTGTATTTCCAGTCTTCCATCACACTAACATAAACTCTGTGTCTTTCTGTCACAGGAGGGGGCCTTCGCTCTGGTATTTAAAAGCCGTCATTTCCCTGGGGAGGCTGTATCCACCAGGTTAGTATGCACACAGTCACACATGTACATGCACACACTCAGTGCTTTGACGTTTCACTTTATAATTATGACCCAGTATCTCTGCAGTGGGTCTCACTGGAAATGAGTCATCTCAGTTACAACCACTATGAAGCAATCCCAAGTATGTTTTTGTTTTTGGGGGATGTTCTTTTGATTCACTCATTGCGGCTAACGTTCATTACATTTCACATGTTATGACGCTGAAGCGCTTACGATAATTGGTGATTATACCGTTTGTGTGTGTATATGTGTGTAAATTCCCGTTAGTCCTCATGTGTCAGGCTTATCAGCGTCTCGGTGTCTTAGTGACCCAGGCAGTGAGGCAGCAGAGCAGAGGTTGAATTCAGGTCCCTGTCTCTATCTCTCTTTCTTTCTCTCTCTCTCTCTCTCTCTCTCTCATCAGGCTTCTGCATTTGCTGGCCATATGCCGGCCTCTGTGACTCATTAACAGAGAGACTAGAGAGTTTCCTGTTTCAGCTTCAGGAAGTGCCCCTGCCAGCAAGACTCCTTGTTAATCAGTTCTTATCATTTTTTTTTTATTTTATACCTTTTTATTGTTCATTGAGCTGTCATGGATCAGGGAAGGAGTCTTTGTTGGAGCACAGGAGAGAGACAGATTAGAGGGAGGAAAAGGAGGAGGGCAGAAGGGCAATGAAATGAACACAGATAAGTGGATTGTAACTTATGCAAACTGGTTACTTGGCAGTGCAAGTAGGACTCACAAGACGATTACTTGGCACACCTGCTAATAAATTCAGATAATGTATCACCACAATGATCCTTTAACCAGCTGGAGCTGATACAGCACTTTGTAAAAAGACTACTTGTTTTTACGGTAAATTATTAGAATTGTCTCACAGATGGACGGATGTTTGCAATTATCCACTGATGCAAGCCACAACCCACCCGTTGTGGTCAAGGATTAACCTCCTGGCAGGACCTTTACTCTCATCTTCTCAGCTTTTCAAGCATAAACTTCTTTGTGTTTTACTCTTTTTTTTTTTTTACCACACTTTCTCTTACTTGGACTTACTTTTTCTTCACCCTTCCATTCATCCCATCTCTCCCTCCTTCAGGGTAAATATTGTATTGGATAGCAACCACATGTTTCTGTTTGCAAGACTCCCACTTCAAGGCCCACACCCCTTAAAACGACTGTCTTACGTCAGCATTGCAGAGCCCCAGAGACATCTAGAAAAAAAAACAAAAAACAAGGGATTTGCGAAAGGAAAAGGAGACAGAACGACAATAAGAAGAGGCCTTTTGCAGATAATAGTCTAATACACACCATGTTTACAGTATAGTTTCACTGTTTTTGCAATACGGATAACAATTTGATGTTTCCTCACATGCTGACCTATTATTAAATCTGTGTGTTGCTGCATAAAAAGTAAATAAAAAAAGAGCTGACATAAAGTAAGCAAATAGTCAAGGTTTTCAACAAATGCCAACAAATCCTTGAAGTAGGATCATTTTAGCTGTTTAATGCTTGAGATTAGAAAAGATTGGAATAAGCGGAAAAAGTCTGGACCATTGCATGGAATTAAAACAAAACGATCGTATGGAGAACGTTGTTTTGTCTGTGATAATACAGCGGAATAGGATCGCAGATTTCCAGAGTGTATTTGAGTTGTTGTGCGTTCACAGAGCTTAAAACCCACATTTTTTTCCTCCTCCCTCCTTTCTGCTTGCTTCATTCTTGTCTCGGCAGGAGGGGAAGTCCGTTGCTCATTGGTGTGCGAAGTGAGCATGAGCTGTCGACTGAACACATCCCTGTCCAGTACAACACTGGTGAGCTCTGTTCCTTTCCTTTTGCCACTATCCACTTACAGTACACTGCGCCCTAAAACTCTGCTTAAACGCACTCTCGCAAAGACACTGTCTGACAGTAAGTATTCCCACTACAGACAGTTATAGATGTGACATTTAAGAGAGTTTTCACAATGAATTCAGAATACGTTTTAATTGATGCGATCTGCTCTAAAACCACTTTTAATCTTAAAGACAGTAATCTCTGCCACTACACTTTCTATTTATTTCAGTATGTGTTCTTAAGTAACTGAAAACAGAAATGTATTATTACAATAGGATTAAATAAACTATACAGTGCTTAGATTCTTGGGAAAGAACATGTCACAAAATGGCCTTCAACTGTGTGTCTCATTGACATGTTTTTGATTTTTTTTTTTCCTGGAAAACAAAGAAGCTCTGTGGGATTGATAAATGACTTACAGTATATTAGCCCTGAGCTACAAAGAATTAGCATGAAATCCACATGTGTAAATATAACAGTAGAATGTTAAGTTTTAGTCTTTTCATTTCCTCATAAGAAACTGATATAGTTTAATCATACATATCTCCACTGGGCTGTTATTATGGTACAGGATGTTCAGACTAATGCTTCCTGAAATGTTCAGATGCGTAAATCACTGAATCATCCTAAGCATGTGCCATACCAAGGGAACCTTATCTCTTCATTTTCTCACTGGGCTTAAGCATAGGATTGCATTAACTACTGGTTTTCTCCATATGTGCAACAAATCCATATAATTGTGTCAAAATGATTCTGTTGGCTAACTGCAGAAATAGGAAAAGATGTTTTCTGTTATAAATTGTGCAATAATTACATTTTTAAAAAATCTTTCCTAAAAAGACATTTTCCTTCATAACTGCCAGGAGTTTCTGTGAGTATTTTCAGGGAAGTAGTGTTTTGGAAAGAGTCAGTTGCTTTCAGTAAGGAATGTGATTCCCTTTTTACAAAAGAAAAAAACAGAGTTATAGATTTCCTAACGTTGGCAGAATTGACAGTGAAAGCGTGCATGTTTTGTTGTCCTTCTTCTGTTTGAACAATACTTAGTGCTGTGCCTTTACTGTCTTATCTGTTTGCTTAAAATTTATGGTTCTAATTGTTCACATAAGACCAGACCAAAGTCCAAGTGTTAGGTGGTCCCGGCCCAGCAGAGAATTCTACAGGGTGTGACTTGTTTACGTCTAAAAAAGACTTTTCTTTTGGTAAATATATTCAGTATTATAAGTATTTCAACACCTCACATCAAAATAATGAATCATCATGACAGGAAATTTGCTACATATGATCACCTTCAGTCAGCTATCTGACAAAAACATCACTTTGAAAGTTTGAATCAGATGTTAAAGCCACACAAAAAATAAATAAATCAAAATCTGATCTTACTGCAGAACCAAGTGCAGAGCATGCTAAATCAATTTCCATGGTGATAATCTGACAACATCTGGGACTTCAGAGGAAGGCAACGAGTAATGTACATCTTGGTTGTTTTAGTCACTGAGAGTTACTATGTGACCAATGACCCTTAACCTCTGACTTTTGACCCCACAAGCTCGCTTTAAGGATGGACTCCAGGAGAAGAACTACCATAATCGTCCTGACTGCTCCAGTACTATCAACTCTGTGGGGGAAGGCAGGGCTGTGGAGTTTTACTTTGCCTCTGATGCCAGGTAAGACATCACTTATTGCAGGCGGCCCCTATATCAACAAAGTAATGATTTTATATGATAAACCAAAAAATAATATAAGTGCTAATATAAAAGACCCTTTCATCAATCTCACCATCCTACTTGTGGATAACATAGTGTGGTCTCTGTGTTTGTCTGGACAAACAGTGCTATCATCGAACACACAAACAAGGTGCTGTACCTGGAGGATGACGACATTGCAGTGGTGATGAAGGGGGAACTGTCCATCCACAGGATCAACCGGCAGGCCGGTGAGGATCCAGTCAGGGCGATCCAGACCCTGCAGATGGAAATGCAACAGATCATGAAAGGTCAGATGATGGTTCTCATTCAACCTATTAATATTTAGATTAGCTAAACATACTAAAGATCACAGATCTTGAAGACCATTAAGCCTGCAGACTCTACATAAACTTGCAGTATACACGTGCACGCCTGTGCTTGCTCGCCCCCTGCTGGCTGAACATGATACTATAATGTTACCCGGATCTTGCATTACAAACCTGTCATTTCTCATATTTACTGTGAGAACAGGCTTGGTGTGGCTGTGCTAAACAGAGTGTTGATCAAAGAATGTAAAATATGGTAATTCTATTCTATTCTATTCTATTCTATTCTATTTTCAGGAAACTTTGAAGCCTTCATGCAAAAGGAAATCTTCGAGCAGCCAGACTCAGTGGTGAACACTATGAGGGGCAGGATTTGTTTTGACTCCAATACAGGTTACTATTTTTTTTTTTAAATAACATAACCTACAGCCACCAAGGATTAAGAGTACCTCAAATACTTTTTTATTCACCCAGTCCTGAAATTAAGATACAATTAATATTGTTAATTCAGCATGTTCAGATTCCTTATATAGCCTCTTAATACATGATAAGTGCTGTGTATACTACTGATAATTTAGAAAAGAGAAACAACTAAGAGCTACATAAATTAGTTTTATAGCTATATCTTGAGTATCAATATATTTAGAGACATTTTCTATTTGACTTATTTGATTCAGTTGCTAAATTTGTCAAACCTAAATATGTAAAATGTGTTTATGCTGGGTTTATATTCATGCACTGGTAAATACATTTTGAAGGCTTAACATGCACCTTTGTTGTCTATCCCCTCAGTCATTCTTGGTGGTTTGAAGGATCACCTCAAAGAAATCAAACGCTGCAGACGACTTATCATGATCGGCTGTGGCACAAGCTTCCATGCTGCAGTAGCTGTGAGTAAAGCTACCGAAAACTGATCTGATCTGATAATAGCATGAAAGGATGATGTTTAAAATGGGATGTTACAGTATGTGACTACTCTCTGTTTAGGAGCAATAATGGTAATGATGATATTTCACTTGTTTTCAGACTAGACAGATCCTGG
Organism: Maxillicosta whitleyi; assembly: GCA_029822895.1. Lineage (NCBI taxonomy): Eukaryota > Metazoa > Chordata > Actinopteri > Perciformes > Neosebastidae > Maxillicosta > Maxillicosta whitleyi. Next base: position 14,066 of record JAPSES010080691.1, on the reverse strand, counting down.
AGGAGCTGACAGAGCTGCCTGTCATGGTGGAACTGGCAAGTGACTTCCTTGACCGAAACACACCGGTGTTCAGAGATGATGTCTGCTTCTTCATCAGCCAATCAGGTGACACCCCGAAAACAAAACACAAAATTCACCTGTATTATACTATACTATATTATAATTTTTTTCTGGGGTTGCCTTCTTTGTAATAATAATAATAATAATAATAATAATACATTTTATTTGATGACGCTTTTCAAGTCACCCAAGATCACCTTACAGATAATAAAAAGCACAAGATAACAACATCAAACAGAATTAAAACAAAACATCAACCTAAAAATAAGTGTAGTGTACAGTGTCCAGTCAAAGTGAAAATGCCAGTTTGAACAAATGGATTTTGAGTTTGGTTTTGTATGTTGTCATGGAGTCTGACTGTCTTATGTGTGGGGGGAGGGAGTTCCAAAGTCTGGGTGCTGTGCTAAGCAGCTGAAGGCTTATGATCAGATATGATGTTTTATGCTTTCTTTTTAACCCCATCAGGAGAAACAGCTGACACCTTGATGGCACTACGATACTGCAAGGCCCGTGGTGCTCTAACAGTTGGTATAACCAACACAGTGGGAAGCTCCATTTGTAGAGAAACAGACTGCGGGGTTCACATCAATGCTGGTCCTGAGATAGGAGTAGCAAGCACCAAGGTAAGAACTCAAATTGATCATCAAACTGCTTTCCCAAATGGTGAATTTTACAGCACCTTGCACTCATGCTAGAAACACTTTATACAAAACAGGAGCATGTTTTTCATACGTAATATACTGTGGGCTGTCCTGTAGTATCACCATCACTTTGCATATAATTTCACAATAAAATATATCTTGGTTCACGCTGATTCTGCCTGGCATTATGAGTGTTTCATATGTTTGTGATTCAGGCCTATACCAGTCAGTTTGTGGCCCTCATCATGTTTGGTCTGATGATGAGTGAGGACAGGCTCTCCCTCCAGACAAGACGATTGGAGATCATCAATGGCCTCAAGGTGCTACCAGGTCAGTCATCCCACATGAATAAATCACTAATAAATGCCCTTTGTGTGTCCAACATGAGCGCAGAGAATGCAAACTGATAAATGTTGGACTGTGTGTCTCAAATTTGAGAAAAGAAATGACCATATTATTATTATCTTTTGTATTTAATCAACCTTGACTACTATACTTTATCTTTTAACTTCCATAGAACTTACAAAGAAGGTTTTGTCTTTGGATGGCAAAATCAAAGACATTGCCAATGAACTGTATCAGCAGAAGTCCCTTCTGGTCATGGGCCGAGGCTTCAATTATGCCACCTGCCTAGAGGGGGCGCTGGTGAGTTGAGAATCCAGACCTCAGAACCAGAATAGTGGGTCATAAACTGCAACTCCTTACCATGTTAACAAAATGCAAGGTCCTTGATTGCCATAATAACTGTAATATGATGTGTTGAGCTGGTTCATCTTATGATATTTTTTTTTCTTATACAGAAAATTAAAGAAATCACCTACATGCACTCAGAGGGCATCTTGGCCGGTGAGCTAAAGCATGGTCCTCTGGCCCTCATAGACAAACACATGCCAGTCATCATGATCATGATGAAAGATGCCTGCTACACTAAGTGCCAGAACGCTCTACAACAAGTCACTGCCAGAGCGGTAGGTCCTCAGAAAACGCATATTTCATAATAACCATTCCTGCCTCCTGGATTTATTTTCAGGCTTTAGAAAATCAAACCCAAGATGGAAGACTTTGGCAAATCACAGGTCTTTTCAATAAGGGACAGTATAAAAACACCCACTTCATCAGAGATTGTATTTACATCCACAGGAATATAGTTTATTCTTCCTGAACTTCAATGAACATTAAAATTAAAAGTTGATTAGCTGCAGATGTGCAAAATGATAAGTCATTAATGAGAAAAGTATGTTCAGTGAGTGTGAGGGTGAGTGAAAAGGAACTAAGCATTAAAAATTGGTAATAAAATCTATATTCCTATTACAAATGACACATGTTCTTTATTACATGAAAAAATTAAAACAAATTTTCATATTTCAAAGAGAGCGCTGGTGGTTTCCTTAAACAACCAGGGATAGAATGAACAACCTTCTGAAGGATGTCGACTGGGATATCACTGACAACTCCTGAATTCGTGTCTCCAAGAAATAAAACAATAATAAAACAAGATAAAAATATTTTTGTTATGACCTCAGTGATACTAAAAATTCTATAAAGCAGTTTCTTATGCCTAGTTACTTTTCAAATGCCCTGAATAAAGGGGAGTCCTGGAAGGTTGAGATAGGAAAGGCCTTATTTCTGTAGATTAATTTTATGGACGCTAATGCCATGTTGGTTTGTTCTGAGTCCTGTTTTAACATGTGCAAAGTTAATGCCAATAGTGAATCTCTGGGCTTAAGATGACATTCCTTTGTTGGTACAAAAATGACATGAATGAAACAATGCTCTGCTCACTGTTCTGTAACAAAACACTGCTTATTAAATTACTGTGCATGAATCTTAGTTCAGAAGCAGAATATAAATGAGGGAAATGTGTAATATGCATTGTAGACGGACCAGTTCATACTTTAATAGTGCACTAGGAACAGCAACATCAGCTTACCAACTGTGATATTTTGGTTTCACTTTGACAGTGGTGTTGCACTGTCAATTTTTTTCTGTCTTTAAATATGGTCTATGGTTAGGAATGGATGAGTATTCTCACATTCTAGCATTCTTCCCCATCTCATACAAATGCTGCAGTTTAAGAACATTGGAATATACTTTGTAGATCATCATCAGTATCTCAGATGACATATAGGATGTATAACACAATCATAGGTGTTACACATGGAAGTCAATGATATCTAAATATTAGAATTTGTGCTTTTCTCTCCATCAGGGTCGACCTATCATCCTGTGTTGCCAGGATGACACTGAAGTGACTAAGAATGCCTACCAGACCATCGAGTTGCCACAGACTGTGGATTGTCTGCAGGGCATCCTCAGTGTCATCCCCCTGCAGCTCCTGTCATTCCACTTGGCTGTCCTGCGGGGATATGATGTAAGTGTAACACATTTTTGTGACGTAACATGTGCACATCATGTTTCAGGCTGTAAAATTAAAAAAAAAAAAAAAAAAAAAGCAGGATTTATGTAATGTTCCAGTTTTTAACCTATTTTGCAGAGACAGCATAGAGTAAATATTTATGATGAATTTGTCAGCGTTATTATATCTGTCAATATTAAATTATAATAGCCATATCACCCACTCCAACATTCAGTCAAAACTAGTTAAGGATGGAAAACTACTTTTTTGATATTTCATGCAAGGTATTTCATACAGTCATTAATCATGGGTAATTTGCTCTCACAAACTGTTTACTGTTTTTTCAGGTTGACTGTCCCAGAAACCTGGCCAAGTCTGTGACTGTGGAATAATAACAGTTGACAAAGCACAAGACGAAAAGCAGTAGCGCATAGATTTAAAGTGCAATTAAATATGCAGTTTATGTGTCTGTCTGTGTGTGTGTGTGTGTGTGTGTTTGTGTTTGTATGCAGTGTGAAGTATAGACTTGTGTGTGTGTGTGTGTGTGTGTGCAGATGAGGGTTTAAGTGGGAGAATGTGATAGATGGCACAATGACATTTTAATAAAAGAAAAATGTGAAGTCTGACCAATATACTGCCAGAACCATTGAGGAACAATCTAAGAAAGCAAGTTCCACATAACCAAAGCAACATACTGTGCCTTACTTCTCTTTTGAGTTGAGCCAAAACATTCAGCAGCAAAAGCAGTTTTACGGTATATTGAAGTCTTTGCAGTTGTGCAATAGAAGAACCAAATGTGCATTAAGAATGTACACAATGATAAGTGAAGTAATTCATGTCATGACTGTTTTTCGTTTTTTATCCACTGGCTGACTTTTATATACATTTATTTTACAAAACAAGAAATATAGGATTTACTGACTTATTTTTCTGTGGTTCGTAAATCTAATTACATATGTATTGCACATGTATACAATCACTGTGCCTTACTCTTAATGTTTTGAGCAGTCTATATGAGAATCCACCGAAAGGAAGGTCTTTTATCTAGTTTCCACATTATTACTTGATTTTTCTTGATATGTTTCTACTCCATGTATTATTCACTTTAATTTAAAACATGTCTGTTCTGTTTGATAGAATTGTGTTTTTTTAAGTCAGTACATGTGAAAACACAAGACTTTTTTTTTTTTTTTGACAGAACTGGTATCTACATATTGCCATTACAGAGGACAGTCTTTACACAGAAACTGTAGAATTATTTAAGGAACATCCAACTGCAAAAGAAAAACCATCAAATAAAATAAAAAAATATTTGCTGACTTTTAATTATGGTTTTATTTGGTTTGCCATTTTTAAGGGTTTATCATAATAATATTCTGTATTTATCTGATTTTTATTTTATAGGGGCTAAAGAGTGGGAATGATTTTTATCTGTTATTTGATTGTACATTATATTTTATGTTTTATAGATATTAACATGCACTCTCAATCAATAAATATGAAGCATTGAATTCTATGTCTTGTTTCCTTTCTTTCTTTCCTTCTTTCTTCTGCTTTTTTAAAATTTACATTGCTGTTAACTTGTGTTAAGTGTTAATATGAGTTCTATTTAAACCCCTTTGTTCAGTTTTCATTTGGCCTAAATTGTGAAGGCAGTTTCTTGGTTAGAGCAAATTTTCATGCTCTAGCCTACTTGGGTAAAATATGTGAATTCTTTTTTATTAACAAATTTTTATTTTACACTTCCGCAACCAAGAAAATACCACTGAATGCATATATTTACGTTATCATTTATTATATTACTATCTTTTATATAATTCTAAAAGTTTTCCTAAAGTTTCCGTGGAGGAAAACTTTGCACCCACGTACAGTGTGCGTGGTGACGTCATCCGCATGCTCTCTGCTTGTTGTGGCGTTCCTTTCCTCCGCACCCGTCCCTCCGCGCGCCGCCGTCGCCGCTGCTGCTGGAGTTAGCTAGGAACTGGGGAAGGGTCTACCTGTCGTGACAGCCCGGCCAGTCGTTCTGCTGAACTTTTCCGGGTTTTATTTGTGTCTGCCAGACTGAGAGAGTGTTTCCTCTGCGTTTTCAATGCATGGGAGTGTCCGGGGAGCGGTGAAGGGAGAAGGTAAGGTCTCCGCCGCCTTGTCCGCCGTCCGTTGGTCCGTCCGGGCTCTCAGTTCAGCTCCGGCCCGACTACCGCATTGCTACCGATGAAAAAGGAAAGGACGGACGGTGCGGGCCTCGGTAACTTTATAACCTAGTAAAGCGGGGTGAATGTAGCCGGCTGTAGCCCACTGTGACTTCGGAGGGGCTGGTTTGTGACTGTATGGAGCCATCGAGTGGCAGCGGTGCTGCGGTCGCGGTGTGTCATACACGGGTGACTTCATACCTCCGTGTGTGACGGTGCGTGTGTGTTTATGCGCGCTTTTATTTTAGAGCTGGCATGCTAACTACGGAAATCAATAATAATTCTCCGTTTTAGACTCATGCTGTAACATCTAAGTGTGCGTAGTTTCTACGTGGGCATGCGCTAATGCTGCTTCATGTCTGTAAGTTAGAGTATTCTCAGGTTAACCCCACAGTGACCATTAACACGCGAGTTTTTTTGGCATTATACGTCAGGGACAAGTTTCCACGTGTCAAGCACCATGTGTAGTATAGGACGTCTTCACTGTGGTATGTCAAAGAATAAAAGGATTGGCAGTTCACTCCAGCAACATACCTTACGCCGGGGAGTCAAACATAGGGTCCCTGGGCCAAAACCGGCCCGCCAAAGTATCCAATCCGGCCTTGGGATGAATTTGTGTAACGCAAAAAAAAAAAAAAAAACAATATACAAGATGGCAAGATATTAAAAATCAATTGTGTGTATATCATTTTAGTCCAGGGGCCACATAGGGTACACCCCAGTTTGTTCTCAAGTGGGTCAGACCGGTAAAATAGCACCATAATAACCTATAAATAATGACAGCTCCAAATGTTTTCTTTGTTTTAGTGTAAAAAAAACTACAGTATTCTTATACAAAAATGTGAATAACCTGAACAAATAAGAACAACATAAAATGTATTAAAAGAAGTGCAATTTTATGAATATTCTGCCTGTTGCTAAATGTGTTGTGCCCTTATAGATGCACTGCGATCTGTGAGTTGTAATACACATGTGTAAATGATAAACTGAGGCATAATACTGTTAAAATTACACTTTACACTTTGCTCTGATATCAAACATAATTTTAAAGAAAGTGACCATAGATCCTGACATATCTGGAGCAGTGTAACTGTTGTGAGCTCAGTACCGGCTTCATGCTGCTGTGATGCTGTGTCTTCAGGCCATGTTAATCTGATATCATAACCAGCTCACTGACTCTCATCCAGCTCCAGCTCCCTTACCGAGTGCCATAGTCACGTCAGACAACAAGGCTGGACTGAACTGAGCTAGACCATGGGTATGAGGATTAAATTGAGATTTGTGATGTCAGTGTGAAGGTTACTTCCCTTTCTTCAGTCACACACTTCCTTTAAATTGAAGGATGAGGAAAGAGAAATGTATTTTGTCGTAATATTAGGGATCAGTAAATCTGTTGTTTGGAAGTCCAAAATGAATGGGATCCCAGATTTATGTGACTGCTTCCATTAATTCATGAAAAAGGAGCTACGTGTAAGTAATATAAAATCAAATTGAGGCCAGTTATGATACAGTTTTTACTGATGTGTTCCTAGTGCAGCCTGTTTCAGGGAAATTAGAAGCATTGCATAGCCTATTCAACTAAATGAAATGGACTTATTTGAGCATCATGATGATCTAGTCAGTCTGCTCTTAAATATGTTATAGTACTAATCAAATACTCAAATGCAATTTCTGTCAATCACTTAGTTTTTTCCAACACAAAAACCTTGAGTCTGTCCTCCTCACTAAAAATAACAAGGTCTTGCATGCAGCCTTAATGATGCAAACGGGTTAATCACAGCATTCACTAGAGAAACAGCTATAATCAGGCACTTTGGATCTTGACAGTTAGCAATTTTCCATTCAGAGCAACTATTGAACAGTGTGTCTGAATAAGTTAAATTAATTGTGGGTGGTTATTGGCTTCTTTATGATTGTTTTCTGGATGTCTATCATTAAATGTGTGATTTTCTCTATGATGTTGGTCATGTGGGGCTGAGCGTTAAAATAGTAATGATATATCGTCAAGTAACTTTTCCTTGATAGAAATATGAGACATGTTCGATACAATTTTGATAGAATTCATTTGTCCATGTTTTTCTCAGACAGAAGAGCAACCAATCATAATTAAGTAGCACCACACCAAACCAGTCACAATGGAGCCATGTCAAGTTAGGTTGACCTACACAGTACAGATGTAAGAGCAGCCACAGCATACATGTTAATGTTTGGGCTGCAGTGGTAGGTAATGAGCATTCCCTTGGGAGAAAATTTGACAGAGAACACGGTGGACCAGGTTAATGAAAAGTAGGGTGCAGTATAGAAGTTGGGAATCACACGGTCAAAACATGCTGAGTTTAATTTTCAGTTTACACCAGTTATGGTAGTAACAGCAGATATGGAACACACCCCCATGTACGTGAAGATGGTCCGTTTTGTTTGTGTTCTCCTTTAAAACTTGAAAGCTTGTGCCTGCAGGTCCGACTTTTAGTTTAGCATTAAACGTATGTACCCATTTTATTAATCTGAAACAGTTGTATAATGTTCTTCAGCACATCTGTCATGTTCAACCTCTGACAGAAAATAAATCATATTTAAATAAAAAATGGCCTCCTGGTGTCTTCACAACTGACATAAGAGCAACAGAAAATGTAAGCTTGACAAAAGTAGTGACAGACATCGATACCGTCTGATATGAAAAAAAAATATATATATCATGATTTAATTTGATTTGTTTACCATATCGCCGAACCCTAGATATATGGCAGAAACACTTTTGAGAATTTACTGCAGTAGGGCACTTTATTTTACCAAGCAATTTGTTTAATCTTGTCTCTTTTCTATGTTATGAGCCACTGATGTGTTCCACTTGTAGCCTTCCTTCTATGACCTAGATTTTCCCACAGGACATAAACTTTCATCTACACTAATTAAATTAAATTTAGACGAATTCCTCCTTGTCTACAGGCCTGAGCTGTAGTGTGACCAGTGTCTGTTGGTGTATCTGTCCACAGTAAATATGCAGGATTTCTATCATACATAGCCTCTCCCTGTACCTGCATGTACATATTTTAGATTAGATTCAACTTTATTGTCATTACTCTGTATAATACAGGTAATGAATTGCAGTTAGCATCCAAACAGAAGTGCAAATAGCAGAAGTGCGATGTATTACAGTTAGTTCATACATACATCTGTGCTGAGTCAGCTGTAGTGTACATACACCATGTAGGTTTCGGTTGTCAGCAAGGGAAGGACTTTACAAGACACTGCGCCTGCTGTGGCTGAAAGGAGTTTTATTTATGATTAATGACTCCCCCATAGTGTTCTTTTTGTGGATTGGTGAACCAGACATGAAGACGGATAAATATAGAAAAAAAAAAGTGTGCCGTGAGCCATTAATCCTAGAGTCTGTGCTGTATGTCAAGAAAACTCACATTTTATTCACTGAGACTGCATTAGCATGTTTTTTTTCCCCCTCTGCACCTGCATTTTAGTTCATAATTACAGTATTTATCTGAAATATATATCTGTCACTATCATTCAGTCCCATTTGCGAGGATATGTGTATGAAGATGCAACAGAAAACCAACGTGAAAAGGCTGGATGGCTGAAAGGTGACACGAGCATAAAACATGGACAAAGGGAGAAAAAAGCTAAAGGAAAATGGAAAGAGGTAGAGGAACACGAAGAAAGTACAGATCGTTGCAGCAGATCTCTCCCCTTGGGTGTAGTGAAAGAGCCAGCTGGATGTACATGTGAGGAAGAGGAGAAATTCTAGAAGCAGACGGTGAAAGAAAAACAAGATGAGAAGGATTCATTTTTCATTTGAAAAATGGTGTGGCTGCAGACCCACACCTCCTACACCTCAAAGCAGATATTTTCAGTGTGGGTGCAGTTATTTAATTTACTGAGCGATGAAAGGGGTGGACTGCTGACTAGTTCGTCTCTTACACTGAATCTGATATTTAAACAAAAAAAATTGCTTAAGTGGCTGCTAACACCATGCCTAAAAGAACGGAACACAATAGGCCTACTAGTTTTAATGTCCATTCATCACATCCGGTATCTGGAGTGATTCATAATATGTGTAGGGTCAAATATCATATTCAGTAAAGAGGACAATAAATCATTTTCTCTGACACTATTAAAAGAAAACTAGTGCTTTTTTGTGTTCTCGGTGGTGGTGAGAACTAAATACATCATTTGTGATCAGTACAGACTATAGAGGCAGGAACAGGAAAGTTGGTCAATCATCAGCCTTCATCTTTACTTCTCTTTTTCCTCTTCACGGTATCTTTTCTGCATTTCTTTATATCATTCAGGTAGCTTGAGGTGTTTTCTTGCTCTCTTTTTTTTACAGCGGCTCTCTGACTTCTTTTTTCTCCTTAGCACTTCATCTGTCTGACCGTGAAAAAGAGTGAGTGCTTGCATCCTTGCTGCTTGTCAAACAGAAAAGCTAAAATATCAAACTCAATTTAACCTGTGGCTGTTTTTTGAAGGAATGACAAACAGCCGTGACTATCCGCTGTTACGTAGATACACAATTGTGTGTCTTCACCCACACACACACACACACACACACACACACACACACATACGCATAAACCACGGCCAAGAAAAATATTCCTGCTCCATTTCATGCCTGAGGAATAAACACTAGAACTGCCATATTTTTATAAACACACAAACACATCTGCTACCATCCACCAGCAAGGGGCCATTGTTATGGAAAAAAAAAAATCAGCTTGCGATCATATTTACAGATATGTAAGTTACAAAAATAGTATATTAAAATGGTGTGTGATTCTGAACCATACAATGTTCCTTTAAATCTGGGGAGTGTGATTTGTAGGCCATGTTTCATTTATAGTAGCTTGTATTTGTTCATGCATCAGCACAGAGAGGATACAAAAGCAAGTAAGCAAGCAATTTTCACCTGCTTTTTACATTTTTCTTTGCTGGAAAGCTGCTCTAGCAGGTGTCCATTTTGGCTTTCCATAAGGAAACGCTGTAAAAAATGTATTTACAGCACAGGATTTTGTCAGGGTGAATTCAGAGATGTCAGTGCGAGCCTTAGGAACTCCAAGCTGTCAGTCGTGTCTGGTCTCCATCTAAAACACTGACAGCCTCACCTTCAGCTCCAACCCACCTTTGTCAGCTGAACAAACTGGACTTGAAAGCACTGATGGTGGTTGGTTGTAGACTGGGCTGAAAATGAAGGGAGAGATGCCAGGCACTGACAGATGGAGCCATATTAGGGCCTGCCATTTACTGCGGATCAGTTGAGTGATTCACTGTGGATGGAAAAGATGTTTGACATTCATTTAACAGTGTAATAACTTTATGGCCCTGATAATATGTAACATGTTTAGTTGTTTACTATTCTGTTTCTTAATAGAAGATAGCTGTTTAGGTATTTATTTTGTGCTGTGTGTGTTTGTTCTCCCTGCAGACAGTGCTGGTGGTCCTGACTGTTCAGCAGGATGAGTGAGGCAGAGGGCCAGTTTTACAGCGTCCAGGTGGGAGACTCCACCTTCACTGTACTCAAACGCTACCAGCAGCTCCGCGCCATTGGTTCCGGGGCCCAGGGCATTGTCTGGTGAGGCCTTTCAGAACTTGATTTTGCATTTCATTAGTCGCTTTTCTAGTGGACATATGCCTAACACTTTACAGATATTTACTAAATTTCAAAAATGCAGAAGTGGGTAATGTCGTTTTTTTCCATTAAATGACAAATGTGACGATTTGTTTATTTGTTATCGCAAAATGACATGAGAAGGCATTCCATAAACACTGTGATGAATGTAAACATCGTGTTGATGTACAGATATATTAATTATTATTATATAATACTCCTCTGTCCTGTACTAAATTAAAATATTATTCAGTTTTCCAGTGTGTCCAAACATTCTGCACCATGTTTCTTTTAAAACTCATCTTCAGTTGTTGTGAAGTACATCAACATCCAGTCTTTTTTATTCATGTGACTCTAGTTGCAGAAAAGGTCTTTCCATTGCAGTTTTGTGTGATATACTAATTGCGCTACACCCAAAAAAAAAACACCTCTTGCTAGCACAAAAACTTTTAATCGAAAACATTTTTTCATTAGGTACATTTTTATGCACAAATTATATTCACGCAATTTGAGGGTCGATGGAAAAACACTGACTAATATGAAACACTGTGTTGCAGCTCATACCGCTGTTAAAACACTGGCTCCAGTTTATTGGATGAGCATTTCTGTTGTTTAAGTAAATGAGGACTGATGGTTGTTCGGTCACACTCAGTAATCCACCATTACCATGAAATTTGATATTGACAGTCATAGTTTCTAGACAATTAGAAGAGCAATTGGCTTCATTTTTTCTGGTATCACCATCAAGACTCAAATCACATTTGACGACACATTGGATCTTATGAAATAATGGTAAGATTTACATAAATCTTGCTATGGATATTATTTTTTCCATAGAGTTTTGGTGACCTGATTTACCTGCTCTGTAATAGAAGGTCCAGAAAATACTCATTTTACAGTAACAGTATTCAACATTGAGATGGTGAAACTATTTGCCCTAAATAAAATAATATATGTGCATATTAGCTACAAAGGTCACATGTGTCTCAGCTAACAGAGAATATTGAGTAGTTTATGCCTAAAGAAATTGAATGAATTATTGTGGATATATTTTTATTGAGCACGAATACCCTCTCAGTTACACAGAAAATTAAATCAGCTATTACAACTGTCTGAAATTAAGCTTGATTTCCCAAATAGTTCAGTTCTTTTGTCTATAATGTCTTTTTCAGCCACATTTTCCTCACTAACTGCACAGCCCCCGAAGTGGCACCAGTTAATCTGAAGGTAGCTTGTATTTGCATTTGATTGGCCACATGGTGTGAATGCATCACTCATGTATCAGCAAAGCTGAGAGGCTGAACGTGAATACATGCTGTTTTATTTGTCAGCACTAATTTGCACTTTTACATAAGAAACATCAGATCCAGAAAATCGATTGTCTTGCATAAGTATTTCCAGTTTTGTTTGGTGATTATGATGATGGTTTCTTGTCTTTTATTCTTTCTACACTCAAGAACTATCCAAAAATAAATGGTTGTTGTAAAGCTAAAAAAGTTCAAATTCCAAACTGTTTGCCCTAAAGTGGGCCACTTTCCTACTTTGAATTTATTTTCCTCCTTAGGTTTAGGGAGCAAGTGCACATCTACTGTCTTAAAAGATAAATGTAGAGACCAGAGACAGTTGGTTAGATGTGAGCTCTGGAGTCAACAGTGAGTCAGTGATGAGCTAGCATTGCTCTGGGGGCTGCATTTATTTTCTGTCTTGATAATCGTAGTGTCTGTTTGTTCCTTCTTCCACACAATATTTCTTCCTCACAGCTCTGCTTTGGACACTGTTCTTGGTATACCAGTTGCAGTGAAAAAGCTGTGCCGGCCCTTCCAGAATCAGACCCATGCTAAACGAGCCTACAGGGAGCTGGTGCTGCTCAAATGTGTCAACCATAAAAATGTAAGACTCTTTAAAATATTTGTCATTGATGGAGAAATGGGGAAAACATGAAAAAGAATTTAAATTAATTAATAAATAATGCAGGCAAACAGTTGGCTGTCAAATTAAAATGTAGCTCGCATTTTCATATTTTTCTGATGTCCTGTTTTATAAGACACATCTGAGGAAAAAATGTTAATATCCATTGTTTGTTTATCTCCTGTGGTTTGCAGTAGAGCGGGGGAAAACACTGGCATCAAAGGCACACACAGCACTTTATCTTTTAAACAACCCACTCCCAAAAAATGTACACTGTTGGGAAAAAGCAAGGGCCAGTTGGCTGCAAAGTGAATGTAATTTCTTACTCAGAATCCACATAAACCCATTTAGTGTTTTTCTCTCCTTTGGCTATCTCTACATTGTGAAGTAGATATAGTTGGGAGAGAAACAGAGTGAACTAATGGCCTGTCTCTCTGTTTGCAGATCATCCGTCTGATCAATGTATTCACGCCTCAGAAGTCCCTGGAGGAATTCCAGGATCTGTGAGTGACAGTAGAGTGTTGCTTTGCACTTTAGTTTTCTGTGTGACTCAGAGATTATAGCTGAAGCGACTTCATTATCTATGCAGCTCCTACATTTTATTAGCATCCATGTTTTTATTCCCCAACCTCTTTTACTGTTCAGCCTTGTGTTTTTGTGCCATCTCCTTTTATTGCTGCACTGGGTTCTTTTATGTTCCCGTTTACTACCTCTTCTGTAACTTTCCGTTATCCCTTTCATTCAGCTGTATGGTTTTTTTTTGGTTTTTTTTTTTAACATTGCGGTAACATTTTCCCTGTCTTTTCAGATATTTGGTGATGGAGCTGATGGATGCCAGTCTATGTCAGGTGATTCACATGGATTTGGACCATGAGAGGATGTCCTACCTGCTCTACCAGATCCTCTGTGGCATCAGACACCTACACTCTGCTGGCATCATTCACAGGGTCAGGACAAAACACTGTGCACACATTAAGAAAAAACAGTGTCCAGTAATCATCTCCATAGTAATACCATCAGGGTGAAGTGTTTTATACAGTATATCTCTGTTTCTATGACTTATTTTGTCTCTCTTCAGGACCTGAAGCCCAGTAATATTGTAGTAAAATCAGACTGCACTCTGAAGATCTTGGACTTTGGCCTGGCCAGGACAGCTTGTACAAACTTTATGATGACTCCCTATGTGGTGACCAGATACTACCGTGCTCCAGAGGTCATTTTGGGCATGAAATATAAGGAAAACGGTAATAACTACAATCTGTACACCACACACTGTACACTGTGCACATTCTTGT